>JABMBR010010528.1:0-175272 GCA_018881525.1 Meteorus sp. PSUC_FEM 10030008
TATATATATATATAGTGTAGAATCTTTCGTGCATCTTCCAACATTGGCCTCGCGTTTCATCGCAGTTTTTAACGCGCCATCGTACTGAAAGGTTATATTCTTCGCAGAGTATTTGCGATTGCCACTCAAAATTGATCGCACATGAAAAGAAAGAGAAAAAAAATGTACCTTGAAAATTCTAATGATCACTAATGTATGTTTGAAATTGATAAATTACGAAAAATAAAAATCTCCCGTTCGATGAAGTTGATGTCACGTGGCACGATTTGGCAAGCTCCAGGATCGATCGTACTGTGAGCTAGACTGACAGTGCCACCTAACCTGAACATCACGCTTGAGTACATGAAAAGGTAGGATTCATCAAGAGATACATATATTTATAGCTTGAAAGCAACACATATGTGCAATCATACAAGGTCCAAAGATTCGATCCCAGCCAAAAAAAGTTTAAGAGTTTTTAAGGTGAACATCATGTATAAATAATTAATTTTAACTGTACATCAATGACACTATTTCGTTCATACATTCAGATGCTAGTGTAAATAGTTCAATTCGTCTGTTTGTTCTATACTTATCATCTTCATTTCATTCTTTTCAGTTTTCCATTTGGTCTCCGTTCAGATAAACACGTATTTATCAAGATATTGGGTATCACGAATTCATGTTGGTGATACAAGTACGTTCAATTGCCTATATTGCGTAAATCGACATTGTATACGGTACGTATGTGAAATTACGTGGGATAAAATTAAGGATTTGTTTCCCTTCTGTGCGTATTGAATCCATGTGCATACACGATCTATCTGCCCCTAAGTTTCATCAGGTTAATACTTGTACAAACATGATTTTCAGGTAGGTTCGTTACCTCGTGTCAGTGTCCTCTAATCATGTATAACTGTGTTTCTGTGTAGGAAGATACTAATTACGCTCAGGGCATTATTGCACATTCTTTGTCATGAATAATTGGTGTTGGGAAATGGAATTTCTATATCATTGAATTGTTTCTTATGGAGAAATTATAGGTTAGATAATTATAGAAATTTATTGAAAGAAAGCTCAATTGAAATAGTTTACTTTCGCAACTGTTCACAACTTTATATCATTGAATTCATTTCATACAGACATTTTCGTAGTATTTATCAATGAAAGTCATTGATCCATGAATTGATACTCAACGTATCTCAATTTCATAATACGACGCCTTAGTTGACATCGTAATTCATTCATGTGTGCCTCACATATCCATTCATAAATTCTGCAAACTGTATCAATCACGTGTTATTCGGTGCTTCCACGCGACTTTAATTCGCTCATTGTGTATATCTGCCATGAAAATATTGTGATGTATTGTTTGAATACATTTTCTCTTAATTTCCATATTTCATTCGCAATGTGTCGGTGAATAATGAAACAAAAGATACTGAAGGGGCAATCAAAAAATACAATTGGAGGAAATGGAACAATTATTCGATTGAAGTGTGGGAGTGAAATATTTTTTTTGTACATAGTACAAAGGTCCCTGTGCATACTCGTGACTGCACGAGTGTCATGTAGGAAGGGTGAGTGGGATAATAAACGAATGACCGGGAAAGTGATGCCAGTTGAGCTTCTGGTTCACATGCGGGCCATCATTGGGTAATGTGTCTCGCTGAACGGGATTCTTTTTCTCGGATACTTTGATCCAAACACTGACAATTCTCATGATTCGTTGGATCTTCGTTGTATAATCCAATGTCGTAAGATAATCGTTATACTTTTTTTTTTGTTTAACAATAATAATTCCAATAGGTCTGATATTACCCACACGCAAATATTTTTAGTACACAATATTGCGGATGGACGTATTAGTACGTCTTGTTTCCATTCTGTCTCACCTTGATACTACTTGAATGGTATGTCATGTGGTGGGATAAGTCTTGTTGGGTCCGAGGTTCATTGTCGAGAAACTCGTTATCCATCGATGAAAAAACACGTGTAGAGTATCTGCGCAAGCGCTTATTGGAATAACATTCGTTTACCTCATCGAGATTCGGACTCGTTAACAATTACAACCATCAAATATATGGATAAAGCGAAGTACAGTGTACAACGTCTAGTTCAGATTGGATCAATCGACCTTCTAACTGTTTTTCCACATCAAATTATAGATATGGGATATGATGGAAACGACACTAATTTTAGTATATACACATCATTCTATCCAACATGAAATTGATAATAATTTTTTCAGTATTGAAAAACTGAAACGAAGGTTGTTTGAAAATTATTCTTTCTATATTTCATGTCTGTATGGAACTACAGAAGTGATTCGAATTGCGTAAGGCCCATTTGATCCTTCCATCATTTTGTGAGAGGAAAAGATGTTTGTTTCAAAGTTGCGGAGTATTTCCGGGTCATCGAAAATTTTTTGCGCCATGTTCAAATCATAAAAATATTATTATTACCCCTAATTATTCTTCATTCTCAGAATGATTTTGAGTTTGTATCTTTAATGTGGATACCGATAAATCTTTCCCCACTGTTCTCTATGCCGAAGGAATTAATGTCATGAATGAATAAGTCAATTTTGTTGTTTGACTTGTACAGTACACGCATTGCACTCACTGAACGCTCAATCGTTCAAATCATTAGCGATAACGATTCGAATGAAAATATATAACTCCACTGATGTAATTGTCACACTGATATGTGAACGAATTCTACACCTAAAAATACTTAGCCAATTATATTTTATCAATAATGGTAGAGATATTGTCTTTTTTTCTGTACATGTGGAACAACTATTTTGTCACCAGTCAGGTGATATCGGAGAATTCTTTTTTATTTTTTCAGGAGAAACCAAGTGATAATTGGTTTATCGGAGGTACGAAACTGAAATTAACGAGGAGAAAAACACGGATAACTTAAAAGCATCAAAATGATTGTGGACGATAAAATGTGAGTCGCTGCTAACATTTCTCTCATTTTCATCAAATGTTTGAATATTTTATATTTTTACTATCTCTCTTCTCACATTATCTTTCATATTTTCGAGTAATGCGATTATGATTGAGTTGTTTGAAATATCACATATGAATTTATTAATCAGCTTGGAACACCAAGCAGATATCTGATGCACGTGTATGAGTATATACAGCTTTTCATTGCTATCGCTATTATATGATTGAGGCACAAAATTTTATTCTCCCCATGGCTGCATAAATGATTTATCATCGGGTGAAGATGCCTCTACAATTGATCGTCACATTATTATTGTCACCAGGACTGTGATATGAGCTCATGAATTGTATTTGTTCACTACTACTGGAGTGTTTGCATAAATTGAATACACTGAGGATGTAACGATATGGATTGACGACAGAGTAGTATTCTATTTGCATCATTATACTAAGCTGCCAATAATGGAAAATATCGAGATCGTTGATGTACATTTGTTGATCACAACGACATCGATAGTCAACTATAAAACAATTATTTGATAGAATCTCACCGTTGACGATTTGTAGAAATAATTCCAATTGGTGAGTGATTTAGGGATGGATAAATAGTTGTATATATCATCGAAAGTTCAACGAAATGGTTTTAACTGCTTATGCTTCATCAAGATATCTTTTGTCAAGTACATTTATACATTGATCGTATAAGCATTGTAAATAATGATTATTTCTGGGTTGGTGAGTTATGAAATTTGCACTTTAATGCTTCAAAGTACTCTGATATATTTGTATGGTGCTCGATCAAGAGCAGAAAAAAAAACGATCTTATTAATACGCTGATACGATAGGTCCGAAGTTTGTTAATCATGCAGGGATCATGTGACGTATAATGAAAATCGTACTGTGTTTCAACAAGGTCTTCTATATTCCCGGGTTGCTACAAGATCACGCGTGCAAAGTCCAAATGCGATAACGACCGACCATTACTTCTCTTGGACAACTCACCTATGTCTAGTTCATCATTTGAACTCCAATCAGTCACCGCAAGGATTGCGGTGTGTGAGCATTACGTTCTTCGGATACAAATATATATAGTGAATGATTCTACGACACTTATATTGTTCTTACAATATTTTGGAGGATTTGTGAAACTTTTGAATTGGGTCTAAGCCTAATTATAAATGTTCAGTGAGGATTTTGGATGAAATAGTTTGAGTAATAACAGTTTAGGTAAATGTGAGAAATACAAATAGTCTGTGATGATTAATTACACCTAATTGAGGAAATGAATTATTCAACGTGATGAATATCCAGTGCTACGAAGCAGGAATTGATTAGTATTGAACTCATCATTGTACGGCAGTTGTGTGGAATTAATTTCAATTTTAATTTCACCGTAGTTTGCATTTTTAATTGTAAATATTAACACTTATTATCTATTTGCATTTCATTATATTTCTATTAATAACTCACTCAAAAAAAACTGTTTATCAATATCATCGATCATGTTATTCAACTTTATCACTATGCACCTTCCAAACTAACATGCCTGACTAATCTCCTCGTGTTTTATCTCATCGTAAGGAAATATCAGATATTTTATCTGAGAATGTGATAACATAAAAAGTTTAGTGTCATAAAATTAACTTTCATTATTTCGTGGGCATTCATGGTTTCGTCAAGTCTCTTCCACGTGCTTTTTTTATTTCCGTGTTTTCTTAAAATCGCCTTGGCGCATTTGTGGTATATTCAGAACGATATGATAAAAGTGCATGATTAATTATTGAACGGATTATTAAGTGCACATGTGTCTACACAAAGAAAGTCCAACCAGTAATTAATCATCCGTTCGTTTATGTAACTGAAGAATTTATCATTATAAGATTTTTAATTGAACTTTCATTGAATGATTTTACAGAGAAATGGAGGGGTTTTGGATAAGTGGCGTAATCACAGCAATCAAAGCGTTATCATATGTCTACGATATATTAACATTTCCGGTCTATCTGATACTGCAGAGGCCGTGGGAAAAGCGGAAGTTATCGAGAAGAGTAAAAGCAAAACCCGTTGCAAAGGATGATCGCTCGATTACATACAGAAACGTAGATCAGCCTGGTGCATTTCATGTAAAACTTGAACGTAGTAAAATTGATACTTTGGAAAAGGTACTTCTTTTTGCAGCCGAGGTACATGGCAATAAAAGATGTTTGGGTACACGTCAAATACTGGCTGAGGAAAATGAACTCCAACCTAACGGCCGAGTCTTCAAGAAGGTGAATAACATGCAAATAGATATCAATTGATCAACACGTATTTGTTAATAGCAGTGAGAGAAAAATTTTTTAAACTCAATTCATAATTTTTCTCGTGCAGTATAAAATGGGTGACTATAAATGGAAAAGTTATATTGAAGTCGAAAGGCTCGCAGCATCATTTAGCCGAGGGTTAAGAGAATTGGGATTGACGAAACAGAAAAATATCGGCATATTCGCAGAAACCCGAGCAGAATGGATGATATCAACTCATGGTTGTTTTAAACAAGATCTGACAGTGGTGACAATTTACTCTACACTAGGCGATGAAGCAATTGCTCATGCATTAAATGAAACTGATGCGGATACTGTTATTACGAGTCATGAATTGTTACCGAAATTCAAGCGTCTATTATCAATGGCAAATGAAGTGAAAAATATCATTTATATGGAAGATCAATTGGTTGAGACTGATACCACTGGATTTAAAGAAGGTGTAAGATTAATTCCATTCTCTGATGTAATAAAAGAAGGAAACTCATCGAATGCTGAATCTGTCAGTCCATCAACTGATAATATCGCCATCATAATGTATACGTCTGGATCAACGGGTGTACCCAAAGGTGTTTTGTTGACACACAAAAATATTCTTGCCTGCCTAAAAGCGTACTGTACTGCTATCAAGACCTACGACGACGATGTATTCTTTGGATTTTTACCATTAGCTCATGTGTTTGAATTGCTTGCTGAGTCGGTTTCAATAGTGGATGGTGTGCCAATTGGTTACAGCTCACCATTGACAATGATTGACTCGAGCAGTAAGATAATGCGTGGGTGCAAGGGCGATGCTGCTGTATTACGACCAACAGTTATGTCAGCTGTGCCGTTAATTTTAGATCGTATTTCCAAAGGCATTAATGAAAAGGTTAAAAAAAGTGGGCCATTCAGCCAAGCAATCTTCAATTTTGCCTACCAGTATAAACTCAAGTGGACAAAAAGAGGTTACGAGACGCCGTTATTCGATCGATGGATATTTGGCTCTGCAAAGCAGGTACTTGGTGGAAGAATACGTCTCATTTTATCTGGTGGTGCTCCACTAACACCAGAGACGCATACACAAGTGAAAACTTGTTTATGTGTCACAGTTACTCAAGGCTATGGACTTACGGAAACAACATCGTCGGCCACGGTTATGGATTGTATGTTTCACTTAATTCATAATTTTCGTACTTGATTTTCTCACGTGTGTTCAAATCCCTAATCAAACGTATGCCTATGTGTTTATGCTTCCAGATTTTGACAGGAGCACGGGAAGAGTCGGCGCACCGGTTGTAGGCTGTGATATCAGGTTGGAAAATTGGGAAGAAGCGAGTTACAGAGTGACCGACGCTCCTCACCCACGTGGTGAGATTATCATTGGGGGTACCAATGTTTCTCAAGGGTATTACAAAATCCCAGAAAAAACCAAAGAAGATTTCTTCTTTGAGGATGGAAAATTGTGGTTTAGAACAGGAGATATTGGCGAGATTCACCCGGATGGTTGTATAAAAATTATTGGTAAGTCGCATTTTGCTTCAGGAAACTGATTGAGTTATCATTGAGATGATAATGTTCAATTTTTAACAGATCGTAAGAAGGATTTGGTGAAGTTACAATTGGGTGAATACGTTTCATTGGGAAAAGTCGAAGCTGAGTTGAAAACATGTCGACTTATTGAAAATATCTGCGTTTATGGTGATCCGCACAAATCATATACAGTTGCGTTGGTGGTACCAAATCCCCAACATCTACAAGAGCTGGCTGAGAATTTAGGAATAGTAAATGCGAGTCTCGAAGAGCTCTGTGAAAATTCACAAATGGAGAAAGCGGTATTGCAGGAGCTAATTGAGCATGCGAAAAAAAGTAAGTGGCTGTACGATTTTTAGTATCCGAGACTGCATATTATGTGGTTGATGAAACACATATTAATTAATGTTTACTTCCACTAGCCGATCTATTGAGATTCGAAATTCCTGGTGCGGTAAAGTTATGTCCGGAACAATGGTCACCTGATATGGGACTCGTTACTGCTGCATTCAAACTTAAAAGGAAGGCCGTACAGGAGCGTTATCAACACGAAATTAATCGAATGTACGCATCGTGATGTCGTACATCGTGCGTCAAGTGCAACGAGTAGTTTAAAACTGATTTTGCAAAACCGTTTTTGTTGCGTTGACATATACAAGTGAAATTTCGTTTGGTATCATTTAGTTGAATTTACTTGATATATATCCAACGATATAACACTACTGTTGTTGCATAATCAGACGGCAGGATTATATTAAAAGGCTGGCTATAGTTTAGAATCATTTGTCATCCAAATAATCCCTTATGGATTTGATTGCCTACTGTACAACCGCGATTTGAAACGCATGGAAAGTAATTATTCAATTATTGAGAATAATTTTTTATGTTTACGCACAGTTTGTAAAACAAAGATACCTCGTCATCATAATCGATACCATAAATTATTTTTGCTATTCGGCATATATGAGACTATAGTAAAGATAATATTCATTGATTGAGAACTCTCAAATGTCAAGCATAACTGAGATTTTCCATTTGATTCTCCTTTTTTGTCATCAATTTTTTAAATGAAAACTTTTGTGAATGGAGAATAAGAGGAGATTAATCTCCGAAATACATAGTTATATTTTCTAAAAATCTCTTGATGTCCCTATCTAACATTGGCACATGATGAAATTAGAAGAAAATCAACCAAAAGGAGGGTAGATCCCGAAAAAACAGTTTTGGAGAAAATGGGCCTCGAAACAGTCATTTTCCGAACGCTAATTGAGTCTAATTCCCTCGTCAATACTCATTTGGAAATAAAACAATGATGCTTCCTTTTGTTCTCATGTTAATCCATCATTTGTGAATAATGAATTATAGCGACACTATTTGGATGGATAGACATACATTCATTTAACCTTCACTTTGACATTGATCATGAAAGTGGGGAAACATGTACAAAGTTTATATCTATCATTAGTGAATGCGCCATTCACTTTTTACATCGATTTTATTGTGTATGTTACATGCGTATTATCATAGGATATTTATCAGGCGATTGTTCAAGGCGTAGTATCCAATAAAAATCCCAATACTCTCTCTGACTGACGTCTTTAAACCCCAAATTGCATGAGACACATATTTTTGGACCTATTTTTTCCAAGTCTGTTTTTTCCACCATGAACAATGTGTGTCGTGCTGTCATATATAGTTGAATTATGAGGAATTGTAGCGGTAATTTGATGATTAACATGATGAATGATCAGTTAATCCATTGATATTATGTCTATGTATAAATTATGGGAAGTGTACTTCCTCAGATAAATTACGGACAATGAATGCCAGAATTGAATAGTTGGAGTCATTAGATAAGAAAAAAATTTAGAAAGAAACAATGCAAAGCAGATGAAGGAGATCGCGGTTTCTCACAAGAATTTGGACTGATTGTTTATCGAGAATGATGTGTTGGTTCATCTATGAATGAATATTCGTTTGCAATTATGCACAAACAGTTGATATTTTTTCTTCCAGAAATGTTTACAATGAGTACTTCAATGAATGTATTTAAAAAATGAGAATCACACAATGATATCAGTACAACGCGGAAAGTATGTATTTATTGAAAATTATAGTGGTGATCATGTTCACCTAAGCGCACATACACGCTTACGGCGTTTGGAGGCTTCCAGAGTGAAGATTATGTAAAAAAAATGAAGAACAGAAAGTTGAATGATTGATTCTAATGAAGGATTATTTTCTGTTGATTTAGTTTCGATCATTTACAATTCCGAAACTGTTCCAAAGCTGAACTAGGAAGACAATTGGTACTAAAGTTATATTTATTAAATGCGCACCATATATTAGTATTAGAAATGAATGAAAGGAGATGATGCGAATCAGAATAAATTTTTTAATTAACATAATTTCAATGATAATTGTTTTACGTACCAAATGTACAGGTGTAAAGAGTCTGGAGTTTAAAAGAAATTTATAAATGTCACCGGCTGACCTAATAATATTATGATTATATTACATATTTACATGTTTACATATTTTTTTGCTTCAAATAGTCCTTCCTAAACGTTTGGTTCAATGCCTGACCTATTCGCGTTCTTATCCATTTAGGTGGTATAAGAGTAAAAAATGTTTGTATACCGTGTGCCCAGTAACCTGCACTTCTGTCTATTTTTCCTAGAGTTGCGACAGCGTTCTTTGCGTAAGTGGTTGCGTCAGGTACGAAGACGCTGGACACCTGAACATTCATCATTTATATCATAAATTTTTTTTCCCGATTGAATAGATAGAAAGGAAAAAATCATGTTAAGAATAATATACCTGGAGTCGGTTACTGAATGCATTCATTTTCGTATTGACAAAGAGTGGTGTCAAATGTTGAACGGTAATACCAAATTTTTTATACTCAACTCTCAAAGCTTCAGAGAAACTTCTTAGATAAACCTTTGTAGCAGCATAAACAGTCATTAGTGGTAATGGCTGCATTTCCGATCCTGATGAAACATTAACAATTGCACCCATTCGTCGCTTTTTCATTTCTGGTATTACCATACGTGTCATTAAAGTTGCAGCACCGACGTTCACGTTTATTATGTCCCAAAGTTCATCTTCCGGCACTTCTCCAACGTACATTGGATAGGTATATTGTTTCCCTACGTTGTTCACTGCATTCAAGCACGAACATCATTACACAGTTTTCATAGTGTTGGATATTTGAAAAATGATTGGCGAATAGAAAACAACGAAAAAAATTAATCACCCAAAATTCCTATAGGTATGTCCTTTATATGTTGTTGAATATCGCTTATGGCTGTGCGCCCCTTGCTGAAATCAGCCGCGATTATTTTCACTTGCACATTAGAATTCACTTCGATTATTTCATTCCGGGTTTTTTCCAATCTTTCTAAATTCCTGCTGATGAGAACTAAGTTGACACCACGAGCTGCTAGTTCTTTTGCGTAAGCTTGACCAATTCCATCAGTAGACCCAGTGACAACTAAAAATATTTGGATAAGATACTGTGTGAGTTTGAATAGGATGAAAGTAATCCAGTGAATATCATTCATCATGTTGATATTGAAAAAGATTGATGTAAAGAACTTTATTAATCACGCTTACTTGCCCACTCGCCAAATTGGCTCTTCAGATCAATAGGCTTCACATTTATTATCGGGATGATAATTTCGTAGAGTGCACGGGATACTCTGCTAACTGGATCCAACAATGCCCATAGAATTAATATGGTCACCAGTAGCCATAAGAAAATTGCCAGCAGCATTTTCTTCGAGAACAATAAGAAATATTGACTTCACTCAAATCACAAATTTGCTCATTGGTATCACAAAATCAATTGGGATCCAGGAAGAAATTCACAATGCACTAATTCTGCTCGTGATTAGGATTTTGAAAAGAGACTGCATTCAATTATTCCATTTGTTTCAACTAATTGATGAGAGCTGCTGCATCACCTCCTGGTGACTGGAAGTCAACTAACGAAGGTAAAGCACTTTCTCCGGTCTCTTACATATAAAATTTATAAACAAGTTGAGCGCGCACCGCATTGATAGTATGTGCCTTTCGAACGTCGTTGCAAAAATCATTTATTTCTGACATTTACAACCATGCGTTCTATTGTAAATAATTCATGAAAATGGCATGATTTTATGAGAAATACTTATGATGTTGCGGAAACCGACAAAAAAAGTGTTATCCAACATATCCAATGTCAGATAATTCGAATCAGCGTTTTAAATGAAACCTCTGGATCATCATCATGATTCGCAGTATGATGAGGATTATGTGTTTGGAAATTTCATCTTAGGTATTGTTTGTCGACGATTAATTGTTCGAGTTTTCTCATTTTGCAAATAATCTGCCGAATATTCACATGAACCTTTTGTAGTAATTATTCGAATCCTAATTATGATGCAACAAACATTCCGAAATGCTATAATGACACAACAGAAATGTGAATTTTGATGAACATCATGTATGAAGGACACCAAGGTGAAAGAATGAAAATTAATATTGAACAAAAAAACAAGACACCAATCGACACAATACGAATCAATCACATCAAATCGATTATGATGATCAACCCAATTCAACTATGTCTACCTATGCACATACGCAGACAATCCGCTTTCATACTTTGGTATGAAACCGGTTTTTCGCTATCTATGTTTGTATCTTTTTTATTTTGACATCATGTAATTGCAAGAGTTGTTGACCTACTTATGAGATTCAGAATCCAATATGTGGATACTTTACAGCTGTGTATATTCCCAAGGATAATCAAACCCATTGGATCTTCGTTTGATTGAAAAAAATGTAGATAATAAATAGAAAAAGAAATCCTGACAAAAATGTTCTCAATCGTGATTGACTCTATGGGGCATATCCTTTTCAACTGGTGTCAATTGAAATAAATATGGACTCATCATATATTTTATGTCAATGGATAATTGGAGAGACTAAATCATATTTGAATATACCGAGTACGTCATTGAGAGTATATAAAGCAGCCAACAAAGACTGATCAAGGCTATCCGTCCTCTTTCTCAAATCCTGGCCCAGGCATACTTGGACCATTAGTTTCTTCCACAAAAGTTTCCGTTGGTCGTGAACATTATCAGGTTGATACAATTTATCAATTTTACGGGCTGGCATGAATGTTCCATTTGGAGTCAAAAAGATTTCTAGTCGAGGCAAAGTCAGAGTGAAAAAAAAAAAAAAAAAAGGAGAGTAACAGGGAGAACTGAATAGGAATAATGTCACATGCTGAGTCGCGTTTCTTCCGATGTTTTTTGTGTTCGACTCGCGTACGTCTGGTGTAATGAGTGAATGTGTTCGCACATTTATATTCACCACTATGGTGATTCTTTGATGTGAAAAAGAAGGAATAAAAATGTTTGATCGTGAATACCAGCAACAGATCGCGTGACGATCGTGTGGATTTTGCGTGAAATGTTCGTTCGCGCTTGACTCTATCTCGCTTTTAGGAATCAAGTTATTTGGAATAAACGACGAGGTGTATCTTTAGTCAGTTATGTCTTAGTCTTGAAAAATCTCGCGGTGAATGTATTGAGGATCTGTGTCGAGGGAGGTGGCATTGACGTTCCATGGAGTTTTGCGGTGAGTTCAGTGCTTCTACAGCTGTAACACCTGTTCTATCAGTGCCATTGAATAAATTTTAATTCAAAATTTGAATCTTCAATGAAAATGTCGTGTTCATTGAAAGATTGCGTGCTGAATTTATTATCATGAAATCATTTCATTTTGTATTGGTTCCAGTCAATATTGCCGCTGGTAGTTATAGAAATTATTTGTAAATGTTTGAATTTTAAGGTCGACATTTACTTACGAAATTGTCATTCGAGTTGAACATATAACATTGAAAGTTTTGAAAACCTTTGCCTTAGCGGCAATGTCTTAAAAACCGCGCCGTCAGTATTTGCACACAGTTTTTGAATCTTTTTATCGTGCGTATCATAAATGTATGTCGTATTGTTGAAATTCAGCAGCGAACTATAGGTCCATTAACTGAACAAAAGAATAAAACGATGCGGTTGGTGCTGTGTACAGTTAATCTGTCTATCTGTTTTTTTTTGATGATTGGGAAAAAGTTCTCGAGCAATCTAATTCTTTAGATGTTATAACATTCTTCCTCAGTTTCAATACAAAGATAAATTTCTTCGAAACCAAAGAGAATGTGATTTTTCCCGTTAACATTTTTTTTCACTGGCCATGGGCGAAGCGTTCAAAGTGCAAACTCCGTTGAACTTTTTGTTCTCTGGAAATCACGCAACCCGAAACACGAGGTGAAAGAATATGACAAGTCTTAAAAAAATCCCAGAAGCGTGAAGATAAAAAAAATTATTTTACATTCATCCGTCCATTGATTATATGAGATAACGAGAAGAGATTTATAAAGTGCCTGAATAATTTTCTTTCAGTTACTGTCTCTTTTATGCAAGCTGTACAGATAATCGTAAATCCAGTTATTCATGACCGCGTTACGCATTAAAATACGGCTTATGACAATCGACCTCATTACCCAACTATCTCGCAGATGATATCCCAATATTGTTGAACCCCTGACCCGGATAATTTTCCACCGTATCAACTCCAACAGACAATATCGCATTAAAATTTGCCGTTTCTATAACACTAAACGCAAATATAATTACCCTACTTGAAATAATTAAATATTGTCTAACACAATAGCTAGATAATTGATATGAATTATAATTAATTGCAGTTCAAATGAAGCATTCGAAGAAAATTAATAATCATCACAAACCAATTTGATGTACGTGACTAGAGAAATATCATGATAAAATGGCAATCTATGGTGATGATAATAATGATGATGTATGTGATGCTGAACCCCATACGATACGTGACGAGTGATTTAATATTATCGAAAAAGTATTCGAAACACAAACCACCTTACTCTTGGATTGGCTCAAATGCATTAGCAAGATCTGCCTTGGTAGAACGTCAAGAGAGGTTGCAACATAACTGTGAAGAGATAATGATGACAGGGGAGATAAATAATCGCCCACTGGTACCAGAAGACTTCAGGAATATTCTCGTAGACGATGAACTTGAACTACTATATTGTTACGTTCCGAAGGTAAGTTGTCCATTAGATCAATTCGAATTTTAGTGACAACTGTGATAAATGTTGATAAGAGAAATCTCGAGTGTAACAACAATTTCACTCAGAATTCATAACACTAATCCAATAAAACTCCATCAATTGAATTTACTTTCATAATTACTTTTTATAGGTGGCTTGCACGAATTGGAAACGTGTACTGATGATCGCGACTGGTAAATGGTCAGGCAATGATCCTCTTGAAATACCAGCTAATCTCACTCACGCTCAAGGCACATTTCAACGACTCAGTAACTTTACAATGCCAGATATTGAAGAAAGATTGGAAAAATACGATGCACTTATAGTTGTGCGACATCCATTCGAAAGACTACTATCTGCATTTAGGAATAAACTTGAAACAAGAGATGAGAGAGGCTCAAAGTACTTTCAAACTCGTTTTGGACGTAAAATTGTGAAGGTTAATTATCTAATAAATATGCTTGCATGAATGATTTTACTGCTGTATTATCCAATATTCCACATATTGATATACAAAAATTGACTTAATCATATGTGAACAATTTTTTTGTTCTCGCTTGACCCAGAGATATAGACGAAACCCCACTGAAGAATCATTGAACAAAGGTCATGATGTGCGATTCAGTGAATTTGTCGATTTTATCACGGATGAAGATACTGATGGAACATCCAATGAACATTGGAAATCAATGCATGAACTGTGCTTACCGTGTAAAGTCAATTATAATCTCGTGAGCAAGTATGAAACATTGACAGAAGATGCCACAGAAGTTTTAGAACGAATTGGTGCTGGATTTATTCCGTAAATAATCACAATTTTTATCGTTATCTCCCTCTCTTATTCTATGAAGACTTTAATCAAGAAATTTTTCTAGATTTCCATCGAGACCACCCAGTCACGAAATGACAGCCCAAAAGCTTGAGCATTATTACTCGTCATTATCTTTTAAGCAACTTAGAAAGTTAACAGATCTTTATCGTTTGGACTTGAGACTATTCGATTATTCTCTAGAAGAAGTTCTTGGATTTTCACTCGCGTGATCATGAGTTGGTTGAAGCAGTCTGTAGGACAATTATTTTCCTATGAAAATACATGTGGTGCCTCCGACATCTAACAATGAATTGAGACATGTTGCATGGCGAATATTTTCTACATTAATTCAAAGAGTCACTCGACAAGAAAAATAACGTGCCAAGAATTTTATTTATGAATTTATCTCATTTAAAATAAGTTCAATTGACCAATGTGATTCACGAGAAATGCTTCTGGACAAAATCTTGAGTAATATATTGATAGGATTCTTCGTTATTCACCATGAAAATGCCATAAAATCAAACTTCTTTCTTCAAATGGTGAATATTTCATCAATATTCTATGGAAGTGTGAAATAAACACAATTGGGAATTGCAATGACAGTGTCTATAGTTTTTATTCACATTAATAATTTTTTTGAGGACGTCGATTCTACAGGTCTGTTACATTAGAACTAGATTTTAAAATATGTTCTAATTTAGGGACTTTCCAATAGCAGCCGATTCTCGATATTGGGGTCCGTATTTGATTATGATCATTTCCCATATTTCTGCATTAGTCTTACGAACAATGTTGGCGATGGCTTTGATTCTTTCATCGGCTTTATCGCATCCATCAAATGTGCAGTCCTTGAGGAGGATGGGCAATTGAACTATTTAGAAAAAAAAATAGGAATGAATGATTATCGAAATTTTTCCTTCTGCATTTAGTACAATGATGGAAATTTCAGAGTTTTCAAAATCTAATGTTGTGAAGTAAGAACGTTTAATTATGAATACATGAAGATTCCACTTACTTTTCAACGCTCGTCCCAATTTATCGCAGAATCCGCTGAATAGGAGACAGGGTTCTTGTGATTGTATCAAACTTTGAATATATTGAGGAGTTATTTTCGGTACCGCGTTAACATTCGAGAACAGGGCAACAACACCCAACACAGTTAGGAAAATTACTGCTTGCGATTTCATCTTTATAGAAGTTTTCTATGACGACTAACGTGGACTGATCAGAGAATTCGAATGAGCTTTCCATAGGAAAATTACAGCCTTTTATGCTATACTTACGGTACGAGGGTGGGTGAATTTTCGTCACTAAGATAGAATACGTGTAAGTTATAGCAGTCGTCATCATTAAAATGCAATTAAGAAACTTACTTAAGAAATTTGTGAAACCCAAAGAGAAGTGTTCATTCTCGTCCATAATTGAATGCGGACATTCATATTGATTATTCATTCCGATCTGATACTTCAATCAAACTCCGATAAGCAGAGAAACTCAAGATTTTATCTCTTTAATATAAAATTCTGTATGATTATATAGTCTGATGAGTTCTATATCTGTGAAAGATGGCAATAGCGAAATGATGGAAATGTTTCATTTGCAAGCATAAATTCATAAATTCTCCTCCACATAAATGATCGAGCCTACAGTTTTCATACGATGGGCGACCCTCATTACGCTTAATGTGTTGACGACAATAATATTCTGTCTCAGGTATGGTACAAATTAAGGAAAATGCAGTTTCATGCCATTGATGAGTTTCGAAACGGACTCCTGAAGATAGTTTGGATTATTTTACCCTATTCAGAATGATTCACAAATTTATGATTTTATAGACATCAATTCATTTCATAGAACATTATTTTGCAATTTCTCATTTTCGTTATCTCTCTTTGAATGACTCGATCCTCTCGGACGCGAGCAGAATACCTAGAATTTGAAATTTACGTTGACACGATCCTTAGATTCCAAGATAATTCTGAATTCCGTAGATTGTTATCAGAAAAAAACAGTCCAAAGCGTGTTGGAACAAAAATAATTAACATTCATCCATTAAATATAAGAGAAAGATAACTTTGCGAGTAAATATTCCTCTTTCTTTACGATCCACTTTATGAATCAGTCATGATGGAAATAACACGTGGCCATCCCTTCGAATTTCTCCATGAATTAACGCAGTTAGTTATTGTAACGTTTGAATTTCGCGCCATTCTGTTTCTCATGAGACTGAGAACGCGCCACCTCTGTTGAGCTTCACTTAATGGAGTTGAGTGAAGTGATGGTAGAAATACTTTCGGTTGAATTGTCGGGGTAGGGATATTTGTTAATGGAGATTCATCTGGGAGAGCTGTGGTACTGCCGATCGCACTAAATAATTTCAGTTCTTATTGTTAATCGTTGAATTTCGATACTTCAACTCATTGGAATTGCAGTAATTGAAAAAATGGAAGCCGAACTGGAACAACAATTGGATGAAAAAGCAGCGAAAACAAATTTAACGGCTACCAATGTAAAAAGTATTATCAAAAACCTCATCACTAATGAATTTGTTCTCGCGATGGTCAAGAATGAACTTGACAACTCACATGAAGCCCCAATATTTGAACCAAAACTGACGAGGGCCAAAGCAAAGTATGTAACAAATTATATCTAAAGTGTCATGTTCTGAATGAATGACAATTTGTATTCGTTCCTTTACTTTTTCCAAATACAGAGAACTAGCAAAAATTCAACCGAATATTCCCTGGTCAATGACACCAACAAAAACAGCACCATTGACAGAAGTACAAGCATTAATTGTTCAAGATTTATCTGAGGACACATCAGACGAAGAGTATTGTCCTGAAGCAGAGCATCAAAGTGAAGATGATTATGAAGGAACAGGCACAGCGAGTGATATCGATACACAACCATCCATTCCAGCTACCCCCATCGACAATAAAACAACAATTCAAGAACAATTTCCTGTCGATGTTCGCTATGACTCTGAAGGGATATTCAAAATCCCAGGGTGAGTATAATGCAATGATCCCAAGTCTGGTGGCTATCCTGTGGATATATAGTGATAAATTGTGTATTCCCTTTGTTCATCCCTAGAATTCCACATGTACCTACGGAAGAAGAGAGCATTGGTCAAAGAACACGATCAAAATTATCGCTCAGTGAAACGCCATTGGAACAATTGGAACAACAATTGGTTCCACCTGATGCAACTACTGATATGTATGATTGGGATGGTGATGAGGATTGGGATGACTTTTTGAAAGGATTATTGCGGACAGAACCCCATGAACCCAATGTAGATGATGATCCAGAAGCCGATCCTGAGTATAACATTCTTGAAGATTATGAAATGGATTTGTGTATGTTGAGTATAGCGGAATATTCTTGTTCATTGTAGAACAACAGTAAAATTTATTGTGTTATTGTAGTTTCAGTGGATAAAGAGGAACTTCGGATGGATAAAGCTGTTAAAATCACTCGCAAAGAATTAAATGACCTAGTTGCTGAACTCGTTGAATTTGAGAATATTTTTTCCAGAGGACAAAATGAGATACCCAAGAAGAAAAAGTCATCGGATAATGCTACAATGAACACGCAGAACCCTCCTATGGTGAGTTGAATGCGTGCATGAATGTGGTGTAGTGCAAAAATGGTTCCGCATTTGTCTCTTTGGCCCTCAAGTGGTCACATCGATGACATGTATGAAGAAACTAAATTCTCAACAAATCACTCGAGCTGGCAATGAAAATAAATTTGTTCTCTCCAGAATAATTCGATGATCTCTCTTCTACCAGTTTTGGCTGAACCTGAACTACCAAGACTAGTTATTTCCGATTTTCGTCAATTGATTGCTACTCAGTTCCAACAACACGTCCAATTAATGACGCAGCATTTTTTACTGTCGTATAAGCATCCACAGTATCATGCCCACGCCAAAATATGCAAGGATAATTTAAATAGTATAAAGTACGTATGACTTTTCTTCCAATAATATTTCAAACTGGTGATTGGACACTTCCTTGAATTCACAATTCTCATTCATATAATTGAAGATATTTGTGTAACGGTGAAGATTCAGCGTTCGCAGTCATGAACCTCGATGATGCTTTGGAAGTAGTGAACGATTGGGAGTCACGATTCCAAGATGAGAAGTTCAATGCTGAATATATTGATATGATGAACGCGATCTCAAACGATGGGGAGATACTACGGAAAAGACGTCACAAGCCTCTGCCCAAGTTCCATCCAGAACTAAAAAAATTGATAATGGGTAACAAGACATTCATGTATCCTGGTCTGCTGCCGCATTTTCATTTCCGTGGTGATCTTCTGCGAAAACTGCGAACACCATACTGTCAATCGGAAATGAAGTAACTATATGATCTTCCGACAAATTTTCTGATGGGAGAAAATAACAATTCTTCTGATATTCTGATATTCTATTACAGTTTGCTCGCGCTTGGCCTCGAAGAATTCATGGAGTATTATGCGAACCGATCACGAATATACACAAATAAAAAAATGCTACTAATGGACGTATCTCACTTAATTTCAAAATACCTGATGCCATGCAGAACTGTAATGGGCATATACGAACACATTTGTAATAGTCGAGCTTCTGCAAGAGACAATCCGATAAAAGTATATCACTTAATAGACAATTGATCGGAGATTGCTTTTTTCAAACCCCTAATCAATATATTCGATAATTCTTTCAGAGATATTTTATGACAGGTTTAGTGCCACCGAGGATTCACTGTATCATTCTAGAGCAGGAAGCAATTGCACCAAAGAATCAACCAGTGTCATTATTGCCAGCTCTGTGGCAACAATATTTGTTAGATGTATGCGCATCATGAATAATAGGTATTCCGTTATGAAGATAAGAGACAATATTAATGAATGCCAATTTTACAGAAACAAAACAAGATGAAACGGACATCAGCCAGAAGGATGGTTTCAATTTTATCAAAATCAGTGGTGGATATGACAATTGATATCAATTTGCACTCACCGATAGTGAATATGTTTTTGAACAAGAACGACATGCAACACGGGAAAAGCTGTAGTAGAAGTGGAAATGAAGATGATATATCCACGGTGGGAGTTTCGGGTGAAGGGTCTCCATCGCTACAATTACGGAAAACAACGCCTCGTTTGGCGAAAATTCGTAGTGCCCAAAATATGAAGCTGATGACACAAATTTCAGGACCAAAAAATCTGTCTGGCTGTCCTTCGATTAAATCCAGAGGCAAAGACGAATCATTGAGGAAGTCAAAAGACACTGGATTGACAAAAGGCGTATGTATCAATTAATCGATGAAAAATCTTCATTGATGAATTATTCTGATCTTATTGTGTGTTACAATTTGTACATAAATTTATTGCTTTCAAAGGATAACGAAGATGAAATTGCTGAATTGATGTTAGCTAGTACAACAATAAAAAAAGATACGGCAAATAGAAAGAAAGCTAAACAGGCGCGAGAGTCGGAAAATATCAAGAGGATGTTGGAAGCTGAGAATGAAATAGGACAAGAAGAGCGTGCAACTAGTGAGTTGAATATAAATCTTGGAATTATAATAGTCATTTATCTGTTGATACGTCAAATAATTAATTGTGTTGTTTTCATTCAGAATTTGCGGCATCATATATGCAGAAATTGCATATTACTCTGGAATCTAGTAATCCAGAAACCTTGCGAGCTGTGATGAAGTTATACTTAGAATTTAGTGAAAGAATTGAAAAGCTGATTGAATCGAAAAGTAATTCGACTGGTGCGTATTCTACAAAGGAGGAAAAGCGAAAAATTCAGGAAGATCACGATCGACTCGCTATCAATCTCTACAAAGATATTTGTGAAACACTACGTGACTATCCCGAAATGGCGACAGATTTTTTGCTGTTTCTCAAGCCTCATCAAGCCGCAATGATTGATAAATCTGTCGAACACACAATGCTACAAAAAATGAGTGACTTCATCAATGCAACACAAGTTTATTTTGCCAAACAGCCATCACGGATGGCAAAGGTTATGCAAGCCATAACCCAATTGGCCGCAGATCCAAATGTAACTATGGAAAAAATTCATTCTACAATGGATCCTGTGCTGAAAGGTCATCCACTGGTGATGGATATGTTTCAACAAATTTTACCTGATGGAAAACCACCCGAATGCTTATTCGCTGCCAGTCTATTCGAAAATTTGACGTGTCCCGTACTTCCACACGATAAACAAAAAGCCTATACTGAAGAATCACCAGAATTGTATGAAAATATAGAGTTATCAACCCCGACAATCCAAGATGATCCGTATGGCGGTGATAATTGCAAATGTGACTGCCACGAAACAAACGAACAAAATTTAAAGACTGGGAACGAACATTGCATATCATGCGGAGTTCGATTCCTTAATGGCCGCGTATATCTACAAACATCTGAAGGATTGCGACCAGCTAGAGTAACATTTCCTGGTGATAATGAAGACAAACTTGAAAATATTGCGCGAGTATCATTGAAAACAACCGACAAATTTGTGCCTACTCCATCAACTAGTAGGCGACGTAAATCGTCGAAGAATGATATGAGTCCTGAGGAACCAATTCAAAAACACTGCTCATTAAAATCGTCGCCAGTGAAAGAAAATATCGATGAAAATGATCGGAGTACATCGAAAACGAAACGGGGCGCGAAATCTCCGCCAAAATCACTTGATCAGCGACGATACTCGAAATCTTCGGAAAGTTATGGAAATTACGTTGCGCCTACGGCTAATTGTATAGAAATAACATCACCGCTGAAAAGCAAGCGTGAACGGCGTGCTGAAAGGAGAGAGGCCAAAGCCGAATCGAAAAATCTGGTATTGGACTTGAATCGAACTTGTGAAAATTTCTCACCAATACATAGCGATCATGAAGAACTGATGAACAAAGATGTGAGTCGTTGTGACAATATTGATGAACCAATTAAATTGGTTGACAGTAGTGACTCGGAGCTAAATTTGAGCACCGAAGCTATGGATATTTCAAGTGTCAAGTCGGACAGCGATACAACTGTTGATATGGAGCCTGTAGGCAATAACAAGTCGTGGACTAGGCAAGAAGACACACTACTTTTAGAGAATATTCAAAAAGATTATTCGGAGAATACATTCATCGCTGTCAGTGAAATTCTCGGCGATAGAACAGTACAGCAGGTGAGTTCACATTGATTATCTTGATATTCAATCCAGTTATTCTACATTCACCTTATATAACGTTTCAGGTTAAAGAGCGGTGCCAAACATTGCTGGCATTGCTTGAAAAAATGGTGTGATCGCTGTGAGAATATACTTTGTTATTCCGATGCTGTATCTATATGCATAGATAATAAATTATTTTGATCAGAATGGAGTTGAATAATAAATTTCTGGAAGGTATAACACTTATGTGAGGTTGATGGCAATATCAATAATAGTGATTCTATATATTTGATAGTGGCTATCTTATCTTTGACGTTCGGTCATTCTGGATGAAATACTGAACCATCACAAAACTGTCACTACGAAAGTGATGATAATTCTTGTTCGTATCACGGATGAAAAGCGATTATGTTGCCAGTTATTCAGCTATAATACCCACTTCGGAAGTGATTCAAAAAGAATAACTTTTACCACACGAAAGTATTAATTATACATTGGCTTTTGTGGCTACGACTGATCACGATTGTCACAATTTTGCTTCGTAATGTCCTCTCACCCCACATTGTAATAAAAAAACCAGTTTGAGCATCAAACTGTTGGTTGCCTCAGGTCTAATTGGTCTTTGAAAGTTTTATAGTTGGCAACATTATACGAGGTAGAGTAACGGTATGCGTATTCAGTGATAAAAATTATGACAGAATCTTTCCGATTTTGTTCTGTAGAATATGTAATTTTTGTTTCATGAAATACTGTGTGTCTGTTTTCATAAGGAGATTTAACTCGGTAAGTTTTCGAGTTTCTCCAAACACATCGAAACAACTGTCATAGTTTTGTTTTGCATTATACCGTAATTATTATTTCGAACTACAACGTATATTCAATACAAAGAAGCATTTCTGTACATGTCTGGCCCTTGGGTTCTCAAGTAAATGGCATAAAAGTATTGTGGAATGGCACACTCAAAGAGGTTTATATTATTTGCTTACTTTATATATACTTTTCAGAGTTTGCCTGTTGTAAAATGAAATATATAGGATTATGTGGCCCCGAGAGACACACATTGACCTCGACTGTGTATGCGCTTTGAAAATTGCATCCGCAGGGAGAATCTTCGTTGTTGTTCTCTACTATTCACTTATGTATAGAAATCTCGTATTTTTTTTCAACATTACGAGAATATGAGTACCCTCGATACGTGAACAGTTGCATTAATATTATACGTTAGACATGAGAAAGTTTTATTCGAATGCAAAATTTAATCGTCAAGTAAACTTAGTGTGTCAATTAAAATCTGATGAATTATAAGAATCAGTTTACACGACGACAGTATCAAACGTATTATTCGCAACGTTATTATTAGTCACACGAGGCAATGCAACGTTAAATAACGTTACGGTATTGTGCCTCGGTGGTATTTCCCGTCAATTTAATACATATATGCATAAATATACATATGTATCTTGCATTTGAGCTTTACTCACATATATTTGCCCTGGATTATAGACACGAAGTACATGAGAGGAAATCGAGATGAATGACAAAACCGGTTATGGAAATGTGATGGATCATAGTACTACACAAGAACATTGATATATGCTAAAAAATATAGCAGATAATGTAAACATTGAATTGAAAACTGGAAATCGTACATGATTTAGCGAAAAGTGGAATATATTGAGGATATTCGTTCATGTGCGTGTGACAATTAAACTTTACCGGCCAATTAATGGGAAGAGTAAAAGGTGGATCTACAACAAGCTTCCCGTTCATGTGTCAGATAGAACCGGTAATAGCACGACAATTCAAAGTTTACCTCCACGCCTAACGCATTATGTGACACCGCTTTTTATGCATATTGTTCATGTTATTCACGCGAATTTCCGGTTACATGTCGACACTAGGTCTAGACCTAGTTGAAACAGTATTTGGATGTGGGCAACATTTGTTTGGCAGTGTCAGGCTAAATGCGCACATTATACAGCTATGAGATTATAACTGGGATTATGATGTTATGCGGAAGTTGGTTGTGGTTGAATGTATGCGAAATTTTTAATGTCGACGCAATTGTTGCAAACATGCATAAATATTATGAATAACTTACAGAATATCCACACGTTCTCATTGACTGCTCCATGTGTCGGTATCAATCGCACTTGCCACTTGCTTAAACTTCACACACAACACACAAATTCACATTCACTCACTAAATTTCAACTTATTATTGGTCACGAGGTGGCTCAGTGAAACTGTAAATTTATTTGATATTTTCTCTTGATTGGAATACGATTCAATGTCTTGCGGTTGGTGAAGCTACTCATCATTTGTACACACTTAAATTGCTTGAATTCCCAGTTCGACGTGAAAATCTTCCAATATTCATATGCTGACGATAGTTTTTATTCTAATATAATTGTTTAGGACACATCAATAAAGTCGAATACTGGCGTAGGAGTTTGATGTTGGTATCAACGCTACATGAAAATTTTTATGGAGAGAATGCTGGCCCAGCGACTTTAGTTCAGCTCGCTACTCACTTCGACAGAATTTGTCCTCGGCCCAATTATTTTTCAGAGATTGATCAAATTCTTAGGAGATAAATGGAACAATTACCGTTGAATAGGAAAATCTTTTATAGTTGATTGAGCTAATTCGGAAATAAGTTGATTGATGCCATCGAGTATTGGGTAAAGAACATTTCAAGGTCGTTGGATAAAGTGCTCGTTTGGGAAAGATCGATGGGATTGATAAAAGCATTGTCAAAAAAGGGAGATGAAAAATGGGCCATATCCGACTTTATGTGATGATATTCTATGGGTAGACGAATTGATATCTCATTCTCTAAAATTACATTCGACGGCAATTTATTTTCTAGCCTACTCCACTTCTGATGTTCCAAAAAAAAAATCGATTCCGCCTCAAATGATACTCGTACCATTTCTAGCACGGCTACAATTTCGAATATCTAAACTAATATGATAAATCATGCACCTGTTTCTCTATCTCTCTGTATCAATTTTGATACGATTCATCAAAAATGCGATAGATATCAATAATAAACTATGTGGATTACTTATCATTTTATCTGGGAAAAGTTTGATGCAAAATTCGTCCCGCGCAATTCAACAATGGTCGTCGATGTCCAGAAATTCGCATAGAATGGCGAGGGGGGCAGTTGGTCAACGGATAACTCAAATTTTCTAGAAGGCCACCGCTGATTGGACAGTATTCAATTTGATTGTAGATAATCGATATATCGATTTATATCTGTAATTTCACTCTTCCCGACATTTTATCTCCTCTAGTTCACATATATGACTTATGAAATTCATGATTTTAATTCGATATCAATTTTATCCATCTAAAAAACGTTATCACTCTTAACTATTATGATCTCCTTGCATAATACAATATATGGAAGTCTAATTCACTGTTGGAACCATTTACGCGGGAAAGCGCGCGCAATGAATTTTGCATCATCTCGATCAGTAATTGGCAGTTATCGAAGGTCATCTACGATATACAGTTTGACGATTCGAGACAATGAAAAATTGAGGAGGTTTTGGCGCCTTTTTATGCACAGTACACTGTTCAAATAGACGCTCAACAGAATTGACGAGGGTAAATCGCGTCGATTGAGAAAGCAACTGGGAACATGCAACCATAGTGCTGATTACTGTTGTCCCAGCCGCATTTTGTAAACTAAAATACAAAGACCTGTTACATCCTAATTGAGGAGTGAATTTTGATAGATATGTTGTTGACTATCGGTCAAGAGTGGGTTAAGCATTGAATTAATGGAGACCTATTTCCAATTCACCGTTAGACAACATAACTAACAGCTACGATGTGAGTATTTTTATTTCGACATGTTCTCCGTGTGTTTACCTTGTATATGTGATACGCGATGGATATATCATTAACACGTTTGTTCATAGTTAAGGAAGTATTACCCGAACATTTGAATATGATTCCGATAAACTGTCGATGTAATGTTCAGTAATTCTACACCGAGTCATTGCTGAAATAAAAAAAAAGTACTGATTTGTTATGGACATGCGACTGCCAGCACGGGTAAGAAAGACTCGATTTATGATGATTATTTCGATATTCATAGATTTATGCTTCGAACTAATCACAGAATACATTTCAATCATCAGTGCATGGGGACTGATTGTTGGGAATGATGATAGATTCATTATATAGACAATTCTAATATCCAATTTTACATTCTGCAATTATGCCGTCTATGTGTCTAAGTCTATTCAACATGATGATGCTCAAAAATTTTTCGGTCTACGAAGTCATGTACCACTGGTTACCCTTCATATTTTTCGTATTCTGTGAGCCATAAATTCTTCATTTTCATGACTCCATCTTTAAACAAATTTGTAACAAATCACCTACCAAGCATGAAATCACATTGATTTTATCAACGTGCCAAAAATTATAGGGTAACTACTGGCGGAAATTGATTTTGGGGAGTGTCATAAAAATGATTTCACCACGAGAAAATTGGCTGCGGAGGTACGACGGATGTATAGGAATACTGAATGGAATATTTCGGATCCCTATAAATGTCTGCATCAGGAACTCTGCTGGTGAGTTTATTTATGTTATATAGTACAAAGGAGAAATGAATGCGGGGTGGTCTTTAGAGAATTCGAAATGAAGATTAGGTTGGGGATTGCAATGAGGTGTGGAAGATCACAGCATGGGAATGTATGTTTTATTGTTATTATTTCCATGATTATGATTGCATCGTTTATAAATTAGTTCGAGAGCTAGATTTTCCATATTTTATTTGCAATAATTATATAAATATCTAACATGCTTGGAAAAACTGCCCCGGAAACCTGCAGTTACGGTTGCATTCCATTCAGGGTCGAATGAGCTCCGAATGATCCAACGCAAAAATTTAACTAACTGTCCTTGCTTCGCGTGGACCTTTTTCCAAACTAGTGCAAATTATTTCAACGTTCCATCACGAATGTGTTTTTCATTTTCTCATAAAATACCTGAAATGAATTGATAACAGTATGATTGGTATCGAATTTCCATCATCGAAATATGATATTCATTTGGTAAATAAACAATGAAGTTACACGGTCAATCATAATTTTTTGGTTCGTTATCAATGTCAGATATTTTATTGAATGTATCGAAAGCATTTGGTTCTCGCGTCCTGCGCTGCCGATAGAAATGTTGTGAGCACCTGGACGTTGAGACGCTTTGTCCAATGAGAAAACTTGGCGGTGGTAGCCATCTTGCGCGGCTCTGCTTTCGAGTTTCAAGGCGCGTGGCGAGACTCAACCGTAGTGAGCCAGTATACTCTGACTGTTGAGCCGCGGCTGGCGTGTTGTGTATACAATCTCGCGCGCATATACGATTGTTACGAACCAACATTATTTCTCATTTAAATTGAACATCAACCATTGTGGTATTTTGGACGAAGAACTGATTTGTCACTCATTTATCAGATAAATGCCATAATGAACTTCTGCGGTGGAAAGTTCTCATACAATCGGTATTCAAGGTGGAGAAAAAACTAATTGTATGTTATGACATTTGTGACGATAAAGTGACAGGAGAATACATTTGAATGTGCGTCATCAAAATTTCGAAATGTTAGTTTTCAAATTGACGAAATTGTGGGAAGTTAAGTTTTATATAAACACCTATCCATACGTAATACAAAATTCACTTCAGTGTTTTCAACATACTCATACATGATTGTGAAAAATTGAATGAAATACGCCGGTAATGAATCATCGAATTTGATTGATGCGACTTTTGTTAGATTTGGCGTTGAAGCGAATGTCCGTGGATGATTTCGATTTATGTGGAATGTCATAGTTGATAAACTGAAGTGGCAATCAATTGGGAAGTTGATTGTTGTATAAGGCAACCTGGAAGCTCCAGGCGAACATTACAAATTTGCACCGGAAGTCTCGCAAAGTTCCGGTGACTATTGCGAATAGAAATTCGGTGGTGCTGGCCAGTAACAATTTTTCCAACGTCTATTATGGTAAGTGTATGAAACAACAACATGAACAATGGCACGAGTCAATGTAAATGGATTGTATTGCACGGAATTTGTTATTAAAATTATCGTACCGAATATGTATCACGTCAATCTGTTTTCAACTTACGTTGATTACATGGTGTGGTATAGTGTTATAGATAAGAGAAATTGATCCATCGCACTACCGTTTAACATCACACTCCATAAGAGATTCCTCTGGTTTTACGTATACGGTAATTTATTGAACCGGTTGAGAAAGTTAACGGTCGACACATGGAATAAGTTATAGTTGAATTCTTATTATTTTCCCATTATCTACGTGTCTATTTTGTTTGTTTTTTTTTTACGGCCCAGCTAGATTTTACACAAGACGAAAATAGTGTATGATTAATTGGAAATTTTCTCTATATTCTGACACTGTGTAGGTTCTTTTATCTGAGCTAGATTAATTACTATCAGATTGAAATATCTTCCAACCGTGTTGACTAATTTCACACCAGCTGAGATTCATTAATTTTCTTTCCTACCTTTATATGACGTTCCTTCAAATGGATGTACGAAAAAAAGGAACATCATATTTGCACCCATTAATTTTGCCATATTTCTTTTATCATTTTTGCGATATATAATCCTGATGCTTGTCTGCTAACACTAATACATCTCTATCAGCAGTGATCATCGAATTAATGGCAGATATCGTGGTGTGGTGGAGAGACGATAATCAATTCATCATATCGCGAAGACCGCTTTGAAATCAGACACGGTTATTATGGCTGTCACTGCACAATAATCCTATTTTTTCTGCATCATAATTGTTCCTGATGAATGCATGATATTCGTAATGATACCTGTAATTATATTCACTAAAAATCACTTCTATTACTTCTCATTTGATCGCAAAGACGATCCAATAACCATCTGAATTCATTCATGCAGTGCATAAGTGAGTTAAAAAGCCGGATGAGTGTAGGATAATTTCTCTTATTAACATAAAATTATATTTTCTTTGTGCTTCGAATTCTGGCTCAGAGGATAGGAAGTACGTAACGCGAGCGTGGGGAGCCTGGACCCACGCGAATCCATTGTTTTACTTAGAACAATGACTCGTATACTGATTTTCCATCTGTTCGTCTCATCATCCTATGAATTGTTTCATTTTGTTATATTATCTTTTTGTTTCTCAATTCTTCATTCTCATTCATATTCGTTCGAGTTTTGCAATTGGGGTGGAATTCAAAATATTCTATTGAAATTAGCACAGACTTTTGCATTATTCTCATGTGAACTTGTGCTTTGATACATATTGAATCCCAAATTAGATTTTATGCTGGTTAGAACAGTTTGTGTAATCGAGGTGCTCGAGACGTCTAATCATGTGAGAGAAGTTACCAAATCACTGTGTTCAATCATGGACTACGTGGTGGTTGGTAATTTGTTCCACAACGTTTCCAATGCGAGTGGATCGATTAATCCCATGGTGTTCATATACACATATACGAGTGTGTGTCTGTAGTAAATCAACTGGTTAATAATTTCCTAAAGACCGAATACAGATATATGTGCGAATGGAAACTTATTTCAACCGCGGAGGTGTTGGCAAATAGTGACGTAATTTCAAATTTACGATACACATGAGATTGCGTCGTATATACTCCTCGTTCATATCGTGTGAGGATGGCTTAGCCATGGCCATAAATAGCACTTATAACTTTGTGGGGTTATTTGACACCAAACTGTACGAAGATAATCAAAACACAATCTTCAAGTTCACACTCGTATACAGACGCATATATGCACATAAATTCATTCATTAACTGTACAGAGGAGATGGAGCAATACTTTTTTCAATATCCAAATATCATTTTATGCATGCAGCAAGCGAATAATTTATCAATATCAAGTCATACATCAAACGATCGCAATAAAAGTTGTGCATTGAAAAGTTTCATTGCACAACGTCTGGTATTGAGTTTGATGAAAAAAGTTTGCGTATCGTGAAGTTGATGTTTTTTCGCTCCAGTCTTTTCCTCTCTAAGCAGACTGCACTCTGCATCTTCGATTCTATCAAAGGAGGAAAAAAATTCAATAGTGAACAAAATTGGAAGCCTCATTCGAGTAGATTTTATGGTATTTTCAATTTGCGGTGTTTCCTTTATACTGACGTTATTTTAATGGAACCCAGGATGCATGCTGAACAAGAGCTGTTCAGCATTGTTCAGTAACCCTGCGGGTGTATGCAAAATTACGCTGCTCTGATCTCGCAGCCCTGAGAATTCTTGCGACCACCCATCGTTATTTCACTCAAAGTACATAACATATGACCTGCAACGCACACTCGTACAGACATACTTACACACTCAGTGCTATATTCATTTTGTATATAATTCTCATTCCTTGTTTTATCATTCTTCCAAATCAAATTAGGTTTAACGCCCCTGATGCCATCACTTCTCACTGCAACATTCATGAGTCTAAAATTAGCTCGAGTGAGAGCGTAATGTATCCTTATTGATAATGAAATGCAGATGCCTTCCCGAAGAATTTTATTCATTACGCTTCAAGTTTCTTCCCACTTTTTATTTCTTATTTAGGAAAAGTGTGTGCGTATGGTTGTGTTGAAGTCAGTGTGAGATCCACAACTACACTATAGCTACAAAATTTATGAAACACATATGTGTTCGAGGTTTTCAGTCTCTCATTTATCAGATACCAATCAATAATCTTGTAAATTTAGAGTAACACGAACAAATTCGCCCAGAAAATTCTACTTGGGCAGACAGGTTTGTTCATTCATCACAGAAAAAAAATGTTCATTCACAAGAATATAGTTCTACACGCACGATAACATACATGGGTTCTGCACTTGATCAAATATTTTCTCACATCGTGTACGCGCTATTGAGACACGCCTGACATCATGTTTGCTCGCACGGTGAGGAAAATAGAGGGGACCTGATGTGTATGTATTGTATATGGCTTGCTAGTTAACATAGAAGATGAAACTCAGCTTGAATCCATATTTCACCAAGGAACATTTCATCTTATCTTTTCATAACAACCTTCACTCTTTCATCTTTTAGCTGACGTTTTCTCCACACCAACACCAATATATAAATGAATGGTTCACGTTGTGAAACTCTTAGTAGCCTTTGTAATTAGTAGCAACTTTGACATTAATACTTAATTAGTATGAGCTTTGTAAAGATATTTAAATGAGTTTGCAGGTCCCGCACTTCATATTCACGTGTGAAATTTGCAAATTTATTATCAACTGTGAATGTAAAAGTGATATTTTTGTATTTTACAGAAGAATTGACTGTTGGAAGCATTAAAATTGACAATAAAGTGAATGTGTATAGATATAGGAACGAGTAACACACAGCATATATTATGCATGAACTGAAGTATAGGACAGCATGAGAATGGTGGAGGTGTCTGGTCTGGTGTTTACTCCATAAACATTGCCTTATTCTCTGCTCTCTGTTAGTTCTCCATTCATGAGCAAATTTTGTTGCATTTCATATGCCACACGCAAAAGAACTCACGTATATTACCAAACTTTTTATTTTCTTCATTAAAACCCTTGGTTTCGAGAATAAATTATTCTTCAACTGGTTTCCAGTGGAATAAATCATCATTTATTTATTTTTTTTCTTCCGAGACATGAATAAAGTTCTTTTGACACCGGAAGTATTGTCTAGATGCGGTGTCACTCGATTCGTACGTTGTCACTGGTGTAGTAGGGAACATGTCAATTCAATGTCGGTAAGTGTACATATATGTACACATATTCAATTCGTTATCGCACCTCTAATGTCCGCTGTGAAGATGCATTCAAGGTCCTTAACATACGACAACGAATACGATGCCATCATATCGACGGAAAAAAAAGTACGCCCAATGAATTCGTAATTTAGGAGCGATTCTCGTTGGGTTTTGATAGTCTTCCACTTCTTCCGTCACATCATTTATCGTATTTTATTCAATGGGAGGTCCGTCACGTTTTCCAACTCCTAAAAAGAACATCCTGAAACGCAATAACGAAGAGCAATATCATTTTGTTGATTATGTGTCAGTTCATGATTATTCTCTTGATAATTACCTGAACACTTTTGCGTAGAACTTTGGACGTTCCAATCCAAACTATTGGTCCAAGAATTGTCGAAAATTTAGCAATACAGTAACAGATGCTCAGTGTTATTGATGAACAGCAGAATGAAAATTTGTGATGAAAAATGGTCACGATGCGATCTGGCACAAGAGTCAAATAAAATACCACCGTAATCCCAACTGTAAAAACATTACCATAATTGTTTGGAATTTATGAGTATCTGTGCATTCCCCATCAATTATCTTACCCATCAATCGAATATTGTCCGAGTATTTTACTTGCCACATATCATTATAAACTTTATTCTCCATTTGTTTGACGAGAATCATCATGTTTAAGATAATAACAATAATTGTTACCATAATCATATACATAGCCGTTGTAAATGTGTAAAGATTTATCACAGTGTCTCTACGGAATTTGTTATAAAGATGGAGCTCCATTGCAGTGAAAACTGAGGCAAATGACCAGATTAAAAGAATTCCTTTTACAACAGTTGACATTTCCGATAAGGTGATTCGCCGTGGGAATTTATCGTAACAAAAAGTGATGTATCGATCCACACTGAATACAGTAATAGTACAAATATAGACAAGTAAAGTTACTCGGTTAATATAATCCACATCAGGTTGGAAGTTGAGATGAAACCAACGGTCCACAACATTCCCCAATATGTCTAGTAATGCAATAAAATTGCACATCACAAAGTTGAGTAAGTAACATCCGGTATGAGTGCGCATTTTTTTCCGTGTGATAATTGCAAGTGAAACTAAAATATTTGTGAACAAACCAGTTATCAAAATAATTAATTCCACTACTTTTTCCGTTTCATTAATTTTGATTGAGGACGAGTTAACATTGTGAGAGAATGTTGGAATGATGTGTTGGTCGTTGTAAACTTCAAAGAGATCTATCATATTCGAAAGTGTCTTTTGATCCATGATGTTAACGGTATCACAATTTTTTTCATACTGATACTTATGAGACGGAGTTGATAGAATTGTATACTCCTTTGGGATCTCAATAATATAGAGTAAGGTTGGGTAGCTGAATTGCGTTGGTATTTTATCTTACACGCAATCATTTAATTTAATTTAGTTGAGTGTGGTGTTAGAAAATGAAATGTATTCACGAGATATGGATTATCTTTTGCTTTGAAATTATTTTGTGGATATTTGCGATTCAAGGACTTTGTTGGCTGCAATCGCAATACTGAAATGCGATGTATATTTTGGCAAGTAGCCATCTGAAGAATTTACGATATTACATTCTTTATTTGTAGATTTGTTTTATAAATTCTTCCAAAGTCGATGCCAATATCGCATAACTGTATATTAATAATTCCAACATTTCCTTTTATACGCCTATTTAAACATTATTTCATTGGATAAAATTACTAAAAGTGATCGAATGATTTTATGGTGAAGAAATAAAGGTTGAAAACTTCTCAATAACCGTTTTTTACGATACACAATATGGACTTTTTTTCCCTTCACAGTGATTAAATTTTTTATTACTTCGCTCTTAAAGATCGTAATGACTTTGGTGAAAAATGAATTGACTTATTGCTGGACCGGTTCTTATTCGAGGTCATATACAATATAATCACCAAAATCTAAACGTATACTGTAGAATTATTCGAAGTCATCATCACCCAGTCAGAATATCCGCGTATATGACGTCAGAAAGAAAAAGAAGAAAAGATTTTTTTCATTAGAAGAATTCTTTTATTATTCTTTCTTCCAACCCCTTTCATGAAATATTAAAGTCAACCACCTGTTTAACAAAGACTGTATATCATCTTGTGGACATTTTGCATGTGTCACTATATCCAGATGTAATCATACTTCTTGATGATGCTCGTCATCATAATGCTTCAATCTTGAACTGGTTGTCCACTGTTGGATGTTTTTTTTTTCGTAATGCTTCATTCATCTTCGATGAAAGGGAGCTGAGTATTTGCGAAGTAAATACAGGTGTACAAGTATCCATGTACAATGCACAATAATAAATAATACATTTGTGTAATGTTGATGTACAGTTAAAGCCTCTGGTAAATATAAGATGTGCATTGATTAAGTAGACCACAGCTTCTCGCGTGCTTCCAGCGAAATAATTTGAAACCGCCGTGCGTCGTATCGTGCATATAGAATTTGAGAAGATTCGTGCGGCAGCGCAACCGGTCGGAAGGGTTTTCGAAATCATCTCTGTACAATACTTTTTAAGTTTCCCTTTTCACCGTTGCATCTTACCATCGATGGATGTTCGTTTCTATATATACCTGAACCACAGACAGTGGGCGCAGGCAGGCATGCGATTCCCGAAATGTTCATTCTGCAGCTGTGCATATTGGACACCACAAAAATTCTAAAACCTTTTTATTATGCAGAATTCGTTTGCGACGAAAAATGATCACGAGGAGAAAAATGATTATTGCTCTTTATGGAGACTATCGGAACCGATGAAGATACTCAAGGTGTTGAAAGAATGATCACGTGCTGATGATTTTGGTGATTGGTGCCGGTTGAATCGTATTTTTTTTCTACGCATGTACTGGTTGGCAATGTTTCGTTGATCTATTTATAAGCCTTTCGTGTGCGTCCAAGCGTGAAGGGAGGACAGAGGACAGTAACTGCATGACAACCCAGCCTTGACACTAATGCTTGAATCCCATTCAAAGCTCGTCTAATCGTCACTTACTCATCAATATTTCATTTTCTTTTATCTTCAGTGACAATTTAATATAAAATACTCATCATTTACATTCCTTATTGTCAGTATGACATGATAGATCTATCACTGTAAACAATTTTTCATTTTTTTGCCCATCTAATTCAGCGTTATTGTGACTCTGTATTAACATAAGCGAGCCCCAGATGCGTCTTGTTAGTCTCGCGGACCCTAAAATTGTCTGGGCACACCTGCAAATTGGGAGAGGGTGACCAGCCCGCGAGGTAATTGATCGTGGTTCCTTGTATGTGTGTGTATGTGTGGGTTTTTTTTTCTTTATCCTGACCCTCGAGTCACTCAGAAGCAACGAACCTTGGACCAACCGCCACTAGCTACCACTCATCCTGGACTGGTCTGCTTCTTGCTTCCAGTCGCAGGTGGGTTTATACTGTGATTGCAGGGAGTCGTGCCGCTTCGAAGGTTTTCATTTAATTGGCCACCTCACAAATCCATGCACTTTATTCGAAGCTCTTGCGCGGTGGTCATTATTTCTTTTTACTTGTCTCGACACGAGCAATATATCACGCACGCGGTTGGATCAACGTTGGTTTTAACTCTGATTATTTGTGATGTGAAAATTTGAGGAGGAGGGAAAGGTGTAAGAGATGTAATTTTCGTAAGACTTTAGATTGGACCATCACGAAGAGGGAAATTTTGTTGTAGGGGCAATTTATAGCTATTCATGTCTGTTGTAATTTAGGTTTCTCATAATTTCTGGGTCAATCTTAAGACATAATGTTTATTTTCTTGATTCAAACGAAGATATAATTCAATGAATTGATAATGAGCGAAGGAAGAAACTTGTAGAAACTAGAACCGTTTGATTTCTGGTTGAAAATGGATGAGGATTTCTAGCCTCAAGTTATTATTTGTTGATTGGATACGCTTTTGATAATATATTCTCATGAATGTTTATTTGAGTTTAACTAATCGATTCCGGTTTGATGATCATATTTTGTTTGATTTGATCATTATGAGGTAATTGGTGGAAGGATATTTTTCTAGAGAATATTGAGAAGTTTAACGGTTGTCAGTTCGTGACAAAATCAATTCCCATTTCGTATTGATGAAACTAAATTTTGTTGACTATTTATTTCGAAAAGATTTGGTATGACCTGTATTTATATCTCCGCATGAACCTTGGTAACTCCTTTTTTGACATTGCACAGCAGAATTTTTCATAGTTAGGTATTTATTTGAGAGAATTGTTCTCTCGCAAATATTTAAGCTCCTTGAAGAGGATAAGTATCGGTGAAGTTTTCAATTGGCTTCATTGTATTGCCCCATTTTATTCTTTTCTTCCGCATCTCCATCTTGTGCCTAAGCTTTATCTAGCATACCTTTGTCAACACAATTTTGGACGTTGGCGTGAAAATGTCGTAAAACTCTTTGGTAAAATGGTTATTTTGCCTTGGAGCATTCTCCGTGAAAGTATATACTTGACAAAAGATAGAAAAATAAAATTGAGGGAAGATTGAAAAAGAGAAGGAACGCAAAATTGGTGAATAGCAAAGAGAGATGAAGTGAAATGTGGGAGGTAGGAAACACATTTAGCTCATGAACATTTCTCAGGGAGTGACGGTGATGGCCCCAAAAAAACGAATACGAAGAGTATCACGAAATGACGAAGAAAAAAATTGAAGATAAAGGAATCTAGCGAGGAATATATAATTGGCCGTCGAGGGATTTTTTTTTTTTTCATCATCTCATCAGGTGAACCATAATTCCAGATGTGAAACAATTTCTCCCTGGGTATTGTTGTACGAAAAAAAAAAAGATTTTCTCCCCTCATTTCCCTTTACGATAATGCGCTAGTTATTGAAAATATATATTGGTAGCTTTAGTATAATCGATTTGTGCGAGTCGTAAATTCGGGAAGAATGTCAAACGATAAATATATTGATTTTGGTGTTATCCTCTTCATTATTTTTATTCGTTTTGTACAAACTGTTATTGTTATTCGTTTACGTTTTCTGGAATGAGAATACGTGATTCTTCCTGTTATTGGCGCATGAGATTCTTCCGCTTGGTATATATGAATGAGGTCAGTTGTTGCAACGTTAATAATATGCTGAGGATATTGCGAATGAAAAATATAAGAAGCAAATCCCCTGTACTATTTGCCAAGTTCCAGTGCTTGCTTCTTTATAGGAATGCTATACTTAAACACCATTTGCAATCTTTTTTAATTATCAGCTCAACATAAAAGGTGGAAAATGAATTGAAATGAAAATTGAACCAAGCCATTTCGTAATGACGGTCTTCGTTTAATTATTAATTTCATGCATTGAATGGTGTCGGACGACTTGAAAATATGTTACAGCAGATTATTATCAATACAATGACTCATTGTGATTCATATAACTATATGAACGAGTAATATTTCACATGAGTTAGCTAGTTGACTGCAATGTTGACAATACAAACGATTCTTTCCTGAACTTCGAATAAAAATCACATGAATTTACGTGGAACTTTCCATTGATTTCATTCTCATACGACATTGTGTCCCATTCCACACACCAAAACTTTGATTGATGTTGTCAATAAATTCGATGCAACGTGGAAAAATTTCCGTCATATTTTCGTGTATCCAAATACAAGGTAGCATCTTTGATACTTTCAATATTTCTTTTTTTTTTCAACACTATCCTTCGACATCATTCAGGATGGGTGATCCAACATAACCGGGTGTTTACATATAATATGGAAATAGATGGAGTTTTCTGCGGATGACTAGAAAAATTGGGGAATTTTATCACATTTGTCGAGAACTTTTTTTTTAAAGGTCGAGGAGCTTACATCACAGAAGATTATGTTTCTACTTGCTGACGTTAATAAATTATCAGGAGCAGATACTTTGCACGTGGGCACAACTGATCGCGCAGTGGCGGATACAATATTTGAGGTCTTTCATCCTAAAAAATAAATGATACGAAGGAACATACAAAAGCTAACAGTGCATATATAAATCAACTCATGTGTGTTGTGCAACGTTGAATTCTACTTCGTTTGAAAAATTGTCCTCGACATTCCATAAGCTTGTAGTTCACTTTTATTATGATTCTAATATTACGAAAACGATAAACATCAACAAACAGGTTTAAAAATTACTCATCAATAATGAAAAAGTGCAACATTGCTGAGTGATTGTTGAGTAAATGAATTGACAACGAATTTAATAAACTCATGTTCTGTTTCCTATAAGGTTAAGTTGAAAAACAAAGGAAAAAGACTTCAGTCGACAAGAATTTTGCTAACACGAAGAAGAAAAACGAGTGTACGAGAATAACCTCAACGATATATTCATGTGTGGTTGAAACCAACGACTCCTTGCATAGGCAACGTGTTGTGTGTTTTAGGCGTAAGCAATGAGCTGAGAAAAACCAGCAGTCCATATAAAACAGCATAAATGTCATTTTGCTACACAATACTATTACAAAATAGCGGAAGCTATGACGAGTATTTATTGTGATACATCTGCGAAATCATTTATTACATCACAGTATGATTGAGTTATTTTATGTATTTACGTTCAACAATAATTGTGTTGTTATCTCTCAGTTCCAATATAGTCTTTGTTTCAGTTTTGTACATGTTCATGAGAGTCAGGAGTTGATAGAAGATATATTCTCTAACATTAATATTCTGAAGATTGTACGGTTGTAATGGAATACAACCGTGCATGCGTGGCACGTACATATGCGTGATAATCATATCGAGGGAAGTGATGTAGCCTTTGCTTACCATGCAGCATGTAATAGCATGGTGTTTCATTCGTAGGCACAAGTTTTCAATCGAAATTCATTGTCCTGTTTTGTTTGGATATTACTGAATGACCATTGAAAGTCGTTCACGAGAGGCTTGTCAGCGGGAAGACGAGCACTATCCAACGCAGTTGCAAACACTGTCTTTTTTCACAGCTGCCTATGAGATGAATTTTCAGGGTAGCTGGGAAAATAAAATTTGAGATGGCTGGGAAAAACGCAGTGTTTGCAACCGCGTTGCAAAATGCGCTCGTCTTCCCGATGAAAATTCTTTTTTGAATAACTCTTTACGGTGATTTTTGTCCAAGAGAAAACGGCTCAAACTAATCAATTTAGGAAAGAAGTCACAATCAATGGGACTGAAGAGAAAGTTGAACTGCATTATAGTTTTTCCGAAGAGTTGATAATTGAAACGTGAAGTTATAGGCCACTTCAACAACGTGCTCATCTTCGAAAAGTTGTGATAGATACTCTTTATTATTCCTGTCACAAAACAAACGTGAAAAAAAAAAATATGAAAAAGTCTGATGAGAAGAAAAGCACTCGTGGTCAGACTTCGATCAGCGGACCATGAAAAGGTGAGCTCACTACCGTGCTCGACACATTAACAAGTGCACATTTGACGCCTGCATTGTGATAAAAGTAACGATGAAATTACGCGAATACCCTCGAGCACGTATTCATTGAGTGCTGTTTTTTCTTGTCATCATCCATGAAGTCCTTGAAACGAGCGCTGTTTAGTCAGCTATATTTTTTCATGGACTCTCTACGATTTTCTCGCACATTTTATCATCTAATCGCACTATACATTCATTCTTTCTAATGCTTCACTGACACATCATTTCTCAACTACGAGAACAGAATACTTTTTCCTGTCCGATGTTTATGAAAAGAAAGGAAATTTTATCGAAGGTTTCACATCGTTTTCCTCCTATTACTCTCCTGTCAGGATGGGTTCTATTCGAAGATCCACATCGATTTATTATAAATCACAAAATAGAAAATGCATCAATGCCGTTTTCCTTGAAATGAGTTGGAGCGATCGATCGAGGTTGGGTTCCTTCAACGACGTAGTCACTGTGGCATTTGTCCTCCTATATTGTATTTATGTATTGTGTCAACTCATAAACTTCAATGATATGAGGACCTAAATTGTCGCGTTAATTCTATGAACCTGTCAACGTCATACATATTCATGTCATCATTAATATTATGTTACATATTATTATCACACAAGTTTCCGTTTCGAGAGCTTTCGCTATACTTGACGTAAAGGCGTATTTATATATACTCATGAGTGGAATGCATCAATTACTCTAATTGTATAGTTCATCGATCTTCAATAAATAGAAAAAAAACGCTCATTCGCGAGAGGATTTGTATGATCTCATTCCTGTATTCATACTTATAAATCATGCAAGTGTCGTAAATGAAAATCTCGATTGCAACCGTGTTCACACGCTTCTTAACGAGGTCAATGATTTCCACCTTCCGTTGTGCGAATGGTGTGCTGGAAAATTGATATAACTTGGAGTAGATGCGTATTCATTCATTCACATACATGGTAGGTGGTTACGGTTGAAGCTGAAGTGGGAAAAAAGGAAATGCCGGTTTAAGGCGATTAGTAGGGTTGTAGTGGATGAGATTTTTTTTTCATATCAGATTGTCTTGATCAATTCCTCTCCTATGACACTCATATATTTTGTTCCATCCAATTATCGTAAATGTTGACTAAATAATATATCATTTGCAGATGAAGACAAAATAAGATGAGGATGACTGCCACAATGGGCCTGCCACAGCAGCAACAATTTCCATCCCAGGATAATGTTGACTATGCAACTTATTTGGCATCATCACACAACAGGAAAATCCATGTTAATCAAAGTGATCGTCAGTATCAGTTGCAGAATAGTCAGAAGCTAGATATCAAAGATCACAACACAAGTTTTACGAGCACTAAAGGATTGCTCAATGGACCGGGGCAAAATAATTGCTTCCTCAACAGCGCTGTTCAGGTAATTAAATTTCATTTTTTGATCTGGTTTTTAATCATAGTCACGGATTTATCAATCCATGACATTATACATGATCTTTATATTTCCTCTCCGGTCCCCATTAGCGATAAGATTTACATTAATTGCACAGTGTTAAGTTTTCGATTCAACAACTGGCAACAAAAGAGTCGATTTGCAATCTCGAAGTTGAAACTATTGGCTTCATTGTATGCTTATAAGTCCGCGTTTGATTTCTTCAAGATTATTGATACACATATGTAATTATTATTGTCCTCTGACCTCAAGTTGCTCATGCAGCGCATTCACACCTTTTATTTATCTCTTACACATTATCATTTCATCATTCTTCTGTGTCTGCATTGATTAATTCAGCAATAACATTACGGTCACATTAGTACGATCACGCATATATCGATGATTACATCTATGCTCTTATGTTGCTCTTATTTATACTTCAATGTATCTATATGTGACATCTGTGTCTTATGAAATCGAGTTGCTTTGTTTTGAACACATCTTTATTGTGTATAACAAATGCACAACGGAGAAGGAAAAATACAAAGATTACAGTCGTGGTTAAATTTTATAAACCGAAAGAAAATCTCTTTGCACATCATCTGCTCGATTGTATCTATCCACAATTTGCGATGGTACTTTGGGAAGTTTACTTGGTTCGAAACGAGAAAAACTAGAGGTTTCGGGTCGCAAAGTTTGTGAACGACGATTCGATGGAATTTGTCATGCGCTCCAGTGAACTCAAGCACGTCGTAGATAAGCTCTTAAAAGTTCTAGGTTGGTGACAGATTTAACATCGAGTGGTTGCTGTCTGATTCGTCGAGTAGTCTTTGTTAAATGTTGGTCGGAATCCAAGTGGTTTTCGGGTTCACAATTAGCGGTGTTGACAATTTTCTACAGATATTCGTTCTGATACGAATCCAGTATATTTGGTACTTCTTTTTTCGCTTTCGATTTATTGCATTATTTTCAATAGAATCTCATTGTTCTATCTCACTAACGATGGTGATGTTCTGAACAGTGATTGCGTACCCTGATGGAATCTGATCTATCAAAGATAATACACAACCTGGGGAAACGATACAAAAATACAGTCGTGTCGAGTCCATTGTTCTGACCATCAGTGACATTAGGGACACCTGCCACGAAAACAGAAAAAATAACAAAGACTGGTACATAAAGTAGAACCTCCGTGTCTGTCTTGACACTTCTTCCTTTCTTTCCGCCCTTGTTATCTCGACAATTGATTAGCTGAACTTGGGACCGGTGGTGAATTTTTGCTGGAGAAATTAACCATGACGTGTGACCGTAAAAAAATGAATAAATGCGTTTCCAAAACACAATTTGCACTGTGCTATAAGTATATAATCTGGCCAATTGTCTTTTCATGCTACACTTATATATATACACACTCATTGCGCTGATCGTGGGAGGGATCTTGAACTTCGCGAAGGAAATGAAGGTGAGAGTCGCCTGGCGCTTCCATGCCATCGACGTGTCTGCATCCGGTGTTCTTTTCTACTGTTTTTACACCCACACTTACCGTATGTACTCCAAAGCAATGAGTGAATCGAGGTTCAAGGTTGACAAGCGTCAGTTGAAACGGTGTTTGCGTGGTTTATGTGTACACGTACACATTTCAGTACACTTGGGTCACATCAACAAATCCAGAATAAATTACACATTTGCTGTACTTTACTTGATATATGACATTGGTCATTAGCCTCCCATTTTTTGCTTTTTGCCACATATGTTCGTTATAATGAATCAACGCATTCAGCGCGCTGATTTTATTCCTTCGGCATTTCTTTCACTTTCATCCTGTTGCTGCAATTCGATCGTATAATTTCAAGAGCAGAATATCCGGACGTGCGTTCAACCATAAAGTTATTGGAACCGTTGCACTCTGGTGGCTCTTCATTTCACTCATAAATCATTGAGTTCAAGGCTGCGTTATAGAAACACCGAAAACATATCAATTGAGAAGAAACAGCATGAAAAATAGGAATAATGTGGACACCCATTCTGACTTTTCTAACAAACAAGTATAACATGACTGTTAGAGCTATTACCCCTCATAGATGAATCATTGGATGAATTATTTCACGGTTGGAAATAAACTACAAGCTGATGGAACTGTAGGAGTGTGAGTAAACGAAGCATTCGGGTTATTCTCCAAGTTTCTAATTAGCGACGCATAAAAATGGAAAGGGATATCTCGCGTTATGTCTCATGTTTGTACACGATTCTATGAGTATATCGGTGTACAGTGCCACTTCCAGCCTTCCTCTTCGCACTTTCCCTCTGTTTCTTTTTATCATTTACTCTGTATTCCTCCCATTCGCATAATGATACTACGAAACTTAGTTGCTAATTGCTGAGATTCTGCTGCTTATATCAGTGTAACTTGGCAAATTGAATTCACTTGGAGTTTGCAGTGCGGAATATGGAAAACAGGAAGAAAGTGAAGACGTGAAAATGGGTGTGAAACTACCGCAATTGCGTGCACCTGTCCAAACATTGATAGATGTGAAGACAAAGATAGAAAAATACGTATTCATCCTGTTCGCAAAGATATTGTTCGTGCTCTCTGTTATATTCGACAAGCTTTAGAAACCACTATGTTCTGACTTCTGGGATTCATGAACAATGTCATATTCACTTTTATATTCTAGAAAGAAAAAAGAAAAGATTAGATGAATTCAGGTGCAGATACTGACATTGGATATATTGTGCACCTGACTCAAAGGTGGGTTCCAGTCGTTCATGATTTTTACTCTGCAGGCACGTGCCAGTATCTTACGTGCAAGTAACAGCTGCTCTCGTACTCACGTGACTAGACCCAGCGCATCCTTAGCAGATGGATTTTGTACAATATAAGGTTTGCGAGCACAATTCTCGTTTCAACGGAAACAGATTTCGAACACAGAATTCCATTATTCCAGAGCTTTGGATACATACAAGAAACATATTTGGTAGTTGATTCTAATATATCCACTCATCACACACTCTTTTTCTTCATTAGAAGAAGCTTATCTGAACGCGGAAATTGCAATGACTAAGATGGGGTCAAAAACTACGTGAAGAAATTACTTCAAAAGGACATTAAATTAACTTAATTTAATATTCCACTCAGAAATGGACAGTTCATACATAATGCACCAAAGTGACGTCATTGAAGTTTGAAAAAGTCTCCATACCATATCGCTATAATCGCTGGGCCATGATTCCGGCGCTCGTTCCAGTTGAAAAGGATGATGCCACTGCATGTATTCGAGTTATATACATCGTATGTATTTATTATCCCAGAGTATAATCGGTCAACGGTTGCAGAAGAACCTGTTGAACGATTTGGGCAAAGCAGGTGGATCGCGGAAATGCCCCAAAGACTCTGAGTCATAGACCAGGTGAGAGCAAAGACGTGCAGTGGAGTAGTGGAAGACTTCCCTCATGCACATGTTACACAATGTCTTCAACAGTTTATTTCTATTTTCGGGACTCAAATAACGTCCGCCATGAGTGTTGTAAATTTATATAGGACAAAATTTATTTCACCGGATATTTGGACAGTTAACTTATATCATTCAGGCAGTGATAGGTTCATGAATTTGCAACAAGTTGAATTGATTCATGTCAAATACAATGTTGTCATGGATTGCCAGAATGGTTGTGCACAGTTTTCTACAGACAAAATTGTTCTCCAGCTAATTTATTTCTTTATGCATTTCGTCGTTACGCAATGGTGGAGATTCGCTTCTGGTTATGGATGAGGGTGAACACCATCGAGGGAGTGTTGCGCTTATTTTCGTATGTGTTGTTGTCTATGGCTACACAGATATTCTTATAACACTCCCTTATACTTTACAACATTGTGTAAGGAACGACACGTGTGTGGGAAAGCGCTACGATGCGAGACTGAGAAACGCGTGTGTGAATTTGATTGTAAATTTTATTATTCATTTATGTATCTCAGTACATATTAAATATGTATATCCAAGAAAATTTTGGAATCCAATTATATAATCTCATTGCTCGGTGCTTTATTTAGATTAGTTTTTCAATCACTATTTTTAAGGTCATTTTTGTATATTTTTACATCGTCTTCCGTGTTCTCAGTTTGTTGACTGCTCTAGGTCACATCACTCACGCATGGTTTCACGAGAGTAAATTCTTGACGCAAAAGAGTATACAGAATATATATCTAGAGTCTGTATCTTCGAGGTCGAGTAATTTTACTTGTGGATACTCGTGGATCAACCAGTGAAATCTAAGCCCATCAATATACTCCTATGTCTACAATACTCCGCTAAGCAGAATTCATTTCCACGGTGCTCCTTGTGTCATTCAAGTTTTATCTTCCTCAAGAGAGATCTATGTGTAATTGAACATACACATGAGATAGTTCACTGGACCGTAACCATCTCACTCATCTCAAGTTCATGTACTTATTGTTCTTCTTCTTTCTCTTCGCTAAATGCCATCAATAATGTGAATTTCACGCGATAGATTCATCATTTCAGAGGAGTATTTTTTTAGCACATTCACTGATTGGCAACTCTACATCGAAGTTCTGGAAACAATGTAGCAACAAAATAATTGTGCACTTTCCATGAAAAACATTTGGACACACCCGTGCTATAATTTTTTTCAACTTTTTATGTTTTTTCTCCAAGTTTTATAAAAGTTTATGAGTTTTGAGTAATGTGTACATTTACAAGCATTCTTGCCTTGGCCAACAGTGACCACTTCGTTCTCCACTCTCCATCGATGTTTTGTACATGTATATATCAGAGTATGTAACGTAGGGCGTGGTCTAGCGGCATAGACAGTAGCGGTAATTCAGCCTGACTTGGATAGTTTCAAGGCGAATGGAAGAATAAATGATAAAAAAAATACAGGAAGGAAAACGCAGGCAGCAAGTCCGTGTATAAGTAAGAGAGGGAAAAACAGGAGAATAAAATAACAGAAAAACATTATTCCAAAGTGGATCGAAGTGGAATTAAATGAAATAAAAGTCCAGGACTTGGTTTACTGAGGGATATATAGACACACCTAGGGATCACCTTCTTGTCTGTACGAATTATTTTTATTTATTTATTTTCATTTGTTTCTTTGCTCGATTCTACAAGCTCTTTCGCCTTTTTACATTCCATACGTGTTCTTGAGTTGTTCGTGGCTTGTTCATTGCCGTCATTGTTTTCTTTTCCACTACATCCTTTTTATATTCTCATTCGCAAGCACAACTTATAGAATTGTTATTACACATGTACTCGTAAAACTCGGTTCTTGTTATTGGATTTATGACAAATTCCCTCAATCACGGAACCTACTTTTAAATATGAACTCGTAAAGATGGAAATATTTTTGCTCGTTCTTTATTTGCATCATTTTTTTTTCGTCATGACATGGCAAGTATTGATAACACAGATTGGTTCAGGTGGATTTCTATGCATCTAGTTGTGTATACGTATATTTTTTTTTTGTAACAACTAAACGCTCGCAAAGAGTTCAACATTTTGCTCTCACCTATTGACGGTGATTTATCCACAAAGTACTCATTGTAGAATGTCTTTGCGTCGCTTGGTCGAGCATTCGCCAACAATAATTAGGAAATATTTCTTTGTAAAGTACAGAAATATTTCTTTTGCTGTAGCTCGTGCGCAATTCGTTGCTTTTTACCGTGTACACACAATCATGATCAAGACCAACACAAATAAATGCTCAATTTTCAAAGAACGCTCTTTAAAGTGATTCACTCAGTAAAAAGTTCAAATTTTTTAGTCTCATTATGTATAAGAAGACAAATGAGGTTTTTGAATTTCCGGGTAGACAATACAAAAAAAAATGTCGGAAATGAGGTATATCCCATGAATATTCGTGAAATTATGACTTATGACTAAAGTTGATTCATCGATGGAAAAAAAAAATAATATTCAAATGCGTTGGGGTACATTGACCACCGATGGTATTATTTTGAATTAATCGAGTGAGCTGTAATGAGCCTTCACCCGCGTAGATACGGTCTCTGCATCACGTGGGAGTTTTCTGTAATGCCCGTGTATGAGATAAAGAAAGAGGGGAAATAGTGGCTCTACCAACCGAATCGCATGTATACGATTGTACAATTTTACTATCTCATTTCAATCGTAAGTTCAACGTGCCATTCATTTCGAACTAATTTTCAGTTTTATGTCGTGTGATAATCTTTATTGGCGCATCATTTATTGCTTCAATTCCAAAAACAATTATGTTAATAAAATATCATCAGTGTAGAATGGAGACTACGAAAAAAAAACTCTCACTTTGATTTGAACATTAATATTCATTATATGAATAGAAGCTCAAGTCAATTACACAAATTCAACGCAAAATGATATTAATAATCAATTCCACTCAAATTATCACAATGTTGACCTGCTCTCGTCTGAAGAATAATCAAATTAACTGGAGTAATGAGTTGATGAATATTCAATCAAATAATTGTCTGTGCATATATACGCTCATGGTGGAAAACGAAAAGAAAAAAAAAAGGAATAGAAGTGTCCGGATAATCAGAATAATAAACATATATTTCATATTTCTATCTCAATGAGGTGATGGTGGTGGGCTCGAGACTCTGTGAAAAAATTCTATGGCAAAGCCCTAAGTCTCACGTGACTCAAGCACCGTGACCACATATACATATATAGTATGAGTAATAGTAAAAGTTGCGATAGGAGAAATATAAGCAGACGTCGGGCTTTGACCACGTGAGGGTTGAATGACTATAAAGAGAGAAAAGCAATGGAAAAAAAGGGTGAGGGTCATGTTGGGAAGGAAGATAAACGCACGCATGTATGTTTATATGTGAATTTATATGTATATAAGTGTGGGACGGCGGGTGTTGATGGCAGAGAAAAAGACTGGATGAGTGGGAGGATTAAACAAAAGCGGAAGCCACTACCGGAACCGCTCTTCTCCTTGGAAGGTTCACATGGCTCATCGCGAAGGTCAGAATAATTTTCTTGTGTCAGTGTGCAACGAGGTGGGGCGCTCTCTTCAAGTAATGGTGAAACTATTGCTTCCTCCATCTTCAACATCAGATAAACAATTTTTTCACACGCTTTTTGATGTATCGTCCAATGTTACATGTGCTCTCAGAAGTATTTTCGTGTTTTGTCTTTTTCTTTTTGTTCAAATCGAAGTTTGGGACGAGGATTTTAGAGCGAAAAAAAATCTGATGAATAGGATTAAATAGCAACAAGGAACTGTCAATCAATGATACATAAACAATTAATCATTTATCAATCTATTAACAATATATTTTCATTCCGTTTTAGATTTTATTTCTATAACCATCTCTCAATCAGTCGGAAAAACAATGGTGATATGAAAGTCATACAACATCGATTTAATTATGATTTTTAATTTCGACTTGATTCACTGTGACACTGAGAAGTATAAACAGTCGTTGTGAGCAAGGAGAGGGCGAATGTTCAAAGAGGAGGAAGAGAGAAAGAGTAACTGATATTCTATACCGAGTCGTATCAAACCAGTAAGAGTGGGTATATAATTCCAATCAGCTTCCATGCCGTCAATCACGTGTTGATTCAACGTTGCTCAGCTGTTCCATAGTATTACTACTATGGGTGATTGTATATAAACGCAATGATTGTAAGCGTGAACCAAAATGGCTACAGGTCAACATCCTCCCGCCAGGTTGTTGTTGTTCTCTCGATGGATGGCGCGCTCCTCGCGTCGACACTCGACAAACAACCCGTACGGGTCCAAAGATTTTTTTCGCCAACCAATCCAAGTGCGCGTGCAGACTACTGGCGCCCGCTGAATTTTTTCGCTGGAACTGGTTTCGCGCGCAAATCCTCATGGCCATGGGGTACCAAGCTGGCTTAAACGAAATTCTACACGCTCGCAGTCCAGCTCAAGACAAAGACATTTATTAGGAAATGAAAAAATTACTGTGTGTGATGAAATCTCTTACTTTCGTTCTACTCCAGTTGATTTGTGTTGTCTCAAGAAGATATTTACAACACATTTCTTTCAATAATATTAATCACTGTTGTTATCAAGATATTCGAATGAAGTGAATGTGGTGTATTCACATGGAAAAAGTTTTTCGCCATAGTTAACGAAGATTTTAAAATGATAACTTATGGTTTCTTTGTATATTTGGATTTGTCCCTGACCTCATTGACCACCCACGACTCTGATGTAGAAATAACAGTGGGATAAATTGAGTAGGAGCGTACCAAGCGAGTACTGAAATAATTCCAGTACGTGACATACATGCAAACGTACACACATACACGAACAAACTTGGATTGTTATAGGTTTCATGCTATTCTTGTAGTTAGAAATAATTGGCCGTAATTTTTTTATTGGGTATTATCTAGTGATTGTTGAAAACCATATACATACATATATGGTTTTTCCATTTCTCTTAATATTTAATATACAATCATGAAATGAACTTTATTAATTCTTAAATATCGGTTTCGTGCGAAACAAAATTGTACTCTATCAGTGAGTGGTGTTTTACGATCCCTATATGGATTGCAAATGCAATTTGGTGAATTCCCTAAATGTAATAGAGTCCATATAAAACTTTTACTCTAGTTTCGAATGAAGAACCGGTTTTCTCTCGTAACAGAACACGCTAGCCTCCTTTACTACCAATCTCGTCCACTTCTCCTTATATACATATTCTCCTTTTTTTTTTCATTTTTTTTCTCATTTTTATTCTTCATCTCTTCTCCTTCCTTTTTCGCACATCTCCCACTCTCGAAAAACCGGTTCTATTACTATCTCTGTTCATCCATAACCATCTCTTCCAAATTATCCTTCATTCCCTTTCCATCCTCGTTGAATTTTTATGCCCTCCCTCAGACTTATATACCGGTTTGAATAAAAAGAGGACATTCGCTTTTTGGATCTTTTGGGTACGAGTTCATGGGGCCATGGAAAATTTTTGAAACAAGTCAACATGTGTATAAACCATGGCCCAAGTTTTCTAAATAAACACGAAATTGATCATTTATCAAAGAAAAAAACAAGTCAATTTATATTCTCAATTCTAATTATTTTTTTTTTCATTCATTTCCATATTAATTCATGTGTTACTATTACTCAATGGATATTATCTTCCTCCTTTCTATGACCTTCTAGTGGACTCGTTTTCTCTTTGATTTAAACGATCATTTCTTCTAAAGAACTCGTGACTATTGAAGCGAGACATGTTATGTTGGTAGTCAATTCTCAATTCCTTCTTCACCAATCTATCAGATAAATCACGTTAATTCAACTACACTCAATATGACCATCGAGCAAAAATTTATTACACCATGACGAATATAACATAACTCTCGCTCTTTCTCTGCAGTATTTGTCTCAGGCACATGCGCACAATGAAGTTTATACACCGAATATTCGTTCAGATATAAATGGAAACGTGTGTATACATTCGCATGTCAGCATACATAAATTAAATTGGTACACCGTAAGAGTATTAGCCCTTTACTTTGTACATATATTTTATAATGCGACACGACTTGAGAGAGATATCACGTGTGTGGGGAAAGGAAAGAAAAACCAGTTTTGCTTGGTTCCTGCAGCTTCATCCTTTTCTACATCGTCACAATTTTTTTTATTCTCTTCATCTCGTCTTCTGTTGTCTTGAGCTCACGGTGCGCACGTGCGCGCTACAACACCGCAATTGAATGCGAAGTATATACTAATGCGCATGAAAAATACAAAAGCAAAAATGATGAGGCGCACCAGTGTCAAAATGAACTTTATGAAATGTATCGACTATGTTTTATCCTGTGGAACTTCAATCGTAAATATTGTGAATAGGTTTGGTTTTATTGTCGTACCATAGAATGTTTTGTATCGTATTTTAACAGAAAAAAGAATCATTTTTCTGCTCGTTCGAAAACATTGAATTGATGCAACACTCTCTCGATTATGTTTCGAGTGGTTATTTTCACTTAATTTTTCGAGGGTTCGAAACACTTCTCATACATTTACACGCTAATCGTCATAAGTAATGACGCATCATGTAATGATGTATTCCAACTCTACAATTAGTCGATTGGAAGCTGAGGCATAAGTACTGTAAACCACCGGTTCACGTACATGTATTCGCATGTTATTATTCTCGAACGAGTATAAGTGTGCCTAACGATTTTGTGGAACTGCTGGGGAAGTGTAGAACATCTGCATCGTAAAATCTTCACGGTGGTTTACGAGTCTCCTCCGTGAACGATCTCGAGAGTTATATAATTCATCGGATATAGAGTTTTCTAGTGCCATTCTTTTGTTCGTGTTGAACGTTCAAGTTCATGGTTTTCAGTACATTCGAACCCTCGAGTGTCCTCTCCCTCTTTCTCTCTTTCTCAATTTTTCGTGCTTTGCCCTCCGCTTTTGGACATTTCCAACTTTGACTGCAATTTAACTCCACCTCTATGACTTCCTCCCCATTAGACCCCTATGGCTAGTTGGTATTTATCGAACAACAAGAGGTTGAATAACTTTTGTTTCTAACTCTACGATACAAGAAACAGCATCTGATGAAAATCGGAGAGGAAATATTGTCTATTTCGTAGTTACCAGCTAAAACTAACTTCTGCTCTGGTTTATCTTGATTTTTCCCGACTCGACATCTGCCATGGATGGACACCTACATGAGGATATATCACTATGTTCACAATTTCCAATGTGCTCGTTCACTCCGGTATAGAACGGTTATTCTTTAAGTCTTGAAGACTCATAATCCGACAGTCACTTTTTCAAACACGTTACTTCTCGCCCAAATTTTCTCTATTTTCAATTTCTCTACCATCAGCAAAGTTTTCCAAGCTTATTGACAGAATGAGTTGCATAGGAAAAAATTTTCCAATAAATCGATGAATCTCGTTGAATTTTTATGGTAGAAAATTTTGCTATTGCAATTTCTTCACCCTTCTTATATTTATTTTTCTACTGCTCTTTTATCTTCTATCTCTAGAATCTTTGTTAGCTTGTTATGAAATATACTCTGGGGATCATCGCAATACCCGATGCCAATCACTTTCGTCCTGAATGTTATGCGATATATATGTACACATACAATAAAAACATTGCATCTCTGCTGTAGCGTCTTCAATGACATTACGCAAATCCCTATCCAAGCGCATTGAAGAGGAGATATTGCTCGTTACTCTTCTTGTTTGGCATTAAACTCCAATTTTACTACAGAGAATCCATCGATACAAAATATTCCTTTCACTTCTATGCATCTCGAAACAGAGATGCGTCGTAGTTGACATTTGTTTCTCAACGAGCTCTATTAAGTTCTTGGCACGCCATGAATAATTTTGAATTGATGTTCCAAACTTTTAATGTTCAACCTGTTGTAACAAATAGTCGTTGAATCAAGGACAGAATATACCAGGGAAGCATAACACTTAGCCTATATTACAAACAATATGTATGAGCTGATTATTTCACATGAAGGGTCCTTGTATAGGCATTGAATTTCATGTGATGAGTCGTCACGCGTCAGTAGTTTCGTATGGACACCCTAGGTTGTGTGAAGCCACGCACCTGAAGGAACCACAAACAACCCTGTATATTTTTTTCCTCATCTGTTTTCTCCTGACAGGTTTTGTTATAGCCATGTAGCGAGCAGGTATAGACCCTATTTGATATTTCTTCTTCACCAGGCTTTTCACTATGAGCATATACTAATGGCGTGGACCCAAGCGCACCTTACATAGTAAAAACCTGCCGTCCCTTCTTCAAATCCTCTTTCTATTTGGACAGGTCCCTTCGGTTTTTTCTCCCTACACTGTACCACCTGATTCCTCATTCGAATGACTTATCACGCGTTTCAAATTGCCTTCAGCATATATTATATCAGTTGAATTGCCAGTTTTCAATGTCAAAGTGTTCTCTGTCGTATTATGGGAGACAGGAGTAAGAAGGGTCCTCGTAGAAAAATTTTGAATCGCTTGATCTCTCAATTTTTCTTTAAATTTGATGTAGACCAATAAAAATATCACGCCTAGGAAATATGAATATCGAGTTCATTAGTTGTTTAGCTCTTGATGACTCCCCTTCAGTATATTGTCAATGTGGTGAAAAAAATGAAAATATTCGAAGTTCATATTTAATGTTCATAATTCGGATTATTTTTCTTTTTTTTCACGGGATCATTGACAACATATGGACTATGTGCAATGTAGTTGAAGACAGCAGATGCTGTAAAGAAACCTTACAAGGGGAGTTCTGCGCACGTGGACGGATGAATCGCGAAAGTTATTGATGCATACAACATATCTTATACATAAAATAATCGAGGAACGCTGTCGGATGATGATTGGATCAATACAAGCTGGTTATCGAGATGCGTTCACACTATTTGGATAATGGCAGAAGGTGTCCAAGTTTCTTGTTCCTTGATGTAGCATCAATGTCATCTCAACTGTCCAAAAGAATGTTGCATCTGCCTGATGAAATTATTTCCATGTCCCTGGCACTGAGTCATATTGTTCATTTGCAAGATATCAAATTCACTTTTTCTTTTTCTTTATATCTTTATGAGATATTTATCCACACTTTCCATTCGCGACTTCCCGTGATGCGGAACGCCTTGAATCTTGGAGAACAAAGGGCAGCCAGTTTTCCCCTCTCTTTGTCAACGGGCGCCATGTAGGAACACAGTCCGTTGTAACAGGAGACGTTTCGTATGGAGAACAAGAAACAATGGCTTTTATCCATCCAATTCTCAATGATTGTGCTCATGACTCTCAACAATTAGAATTGCAAACGAATATATTATTTACTCAACTGAACCTGGTTGTATCAGCTACATGAACAAAAGTACATAACTTTGTGTATATTAGACATTTGTTTTCAAGCCAGTGAGTATATAGGTTCGAATGATTTTACATTGTTTTGTGATTAGAATATACTTGGGGTTGATCAGACACTCGTAGATCATATTCATACAGAATGGAATTGAGAGTGAGAGGAAAAAAAATGAAAAACATCTGGTGAGGAAGCACACTGAAACATATTGCCTTGAAATTGAAGACACAATTGAAATTCATGCATATACATAACCATTATACGATCTGAAAAATTTCACTTTAATGAGGGGCTTTCAATTCATAATATTTATGGTCAAGTATTGGTTGCATCTTCCGGTTCGAGAAGTTTTTCATGATTACACATTTTAAAATGTAGGTGAAACGTAACATTTGATGAAGGAAGTTGAAATTGTTCTGTTTACTGGAATGATTCAATGTCGTATTTGTCGTGTACTTCTTGATTGAAGTTTAATTTTTTCCTCTATATTTTTGCTTTTGTTCTGAAATGTAGAGAACAGATGATATATTACTCTGCCCAGATACATTTTTGTGGGAGATTTATAAATGGAACAGGGCACACTTACGCATGTATAGTTCTATAATAATTCTTGGCGTGCACTCTAAATGGGCGTCTGGATGTGGCACTTGAGAATTGTCGTCTGAAGGGAAATGCATTTCTGAGGAAAACACTTTCGATCTAGAAGTTCACTCATACACACAAGACGAATGAAGAAAACAACATGATAAAATATCGCTGAACAACAAAATGTCACAGACTAACAATTCAGCCGTGTTAACAATGTCGATAATTTTAATCAATTCCCCATTTGAATATTCCATTCTCATCATAAAATACAAATAACCCATACTTTACAATTCTCAAAAAAAAATCTGACAATGACCTTAAGAAAATAAGGATAAGATGAAAATAAAAATTTTATACCTAAAATCCTAGATGTCAGGTAATAAATACAGATATAAAAATAATTTAAGCTTCTTGGGTGTCAAGCCGGCATTAAATAACGACAATAATGTCAGCAACATGAATCGTGAAACGTATATATATAGAGATTTAATCCCGCGCGTCGTATGAGTCAAAATGAATTGCGCAAGAGTCGTAGTAACGTAGCGTAAAACTTGTTCTTTCTCCCTCTCACTTTATCTCACTCTTTCCGTTTTTTCTTGTCGTCCCCTTTGTGTGACCGCTCTTTCTCTTTTCCTTTTCCTCCTCACGCCTCACTGTGTTTCCCCCACTGCATTACGGGCCCAGCACGGCGGTCCCCGGTTCACCCACGCTGCCGTAGTAAAAATGGCCGCGTATAGTACTCCAGCGTGTGTAAACACATGGATACACACACTGTACTGTTCCACTCATCTGCTGCAATTTTCTTCATGGACTGTACAATGTAGCGCATTACCCCAGCCTACCTTTTGCACCGCGTGCACAAACTATAGCTGCACAAAAAGACCCACAGGGCACCTTCACAATTCCAACCTCTTGCATGATATTGCTGGTGGCTTCGTTCTTGTAGCGCGTCTTTTGCCCGTTTCCTCACCTGGCCACCACCGATCGCCGTGGCGCTGCGATAGTCGCGTAGCCGGTCAGGCCCTTCCCCTCGCATTATCGCATCGACGCTCGCGTCAGAAAGTACACTGTGTCAATACGTCACGAAATCAAAAAGTGCTTTTTTTTCTCTTTCATCTCCTCATGTTTTATGTGTTATGAATAATTGAATTTTACTTGTGTGACATTGAATGACAATGGGAACGTTCAGTAAAGCGATCATTATTAATGGACACAAGTGTTGAAGTGAAATAATCCGCTTATTTATTATCGGATGAGACCTCTCGGATATAAAATCTTGGATGAACATATGAAGGAACAATGAAGCAAGAAAAATCACAACAGAGCCGAAGAGCTCTATTTCAAATTGCGAAGGTTCGTAAGATAAAATTCTTTTTTATCTTTGACATTAATAACTTTTCTTGCGGTTAGTGTAGCGGTATTTTCATATGGCACTAAAGGCAAGGGAATAAGACGGTGAGACCGCGAGAGTGTTTGTATGTATGCATATTGTCTACATGTGTATAGGTAGCGCGCGGTGGTTGCGTGTTGCGAAGGTTCTATAGTATAAAGTTGGTCCAGCAAAGTTTCATCCGCCATGGCGGCAGGTACCAGGGTCCATTACTCCCGAGAGTTGGAATATACCATCACGCGATACACCATCAACACTTCCATGTACTTTTACAAGGAAGTTTTGCTATCCCGTCTGGAATAAAGATCCGTCTGTGTTCAATTTCATTGGTTATTCATTCATTAATGCTTACGCATTCCTAATTTTATCACTGGAACGTTGCCCTGGATCGAACATTAAGCGTTGATTGTTAACAGGCTTGATTCGAGTTCAATGATAAAATAAAAATTAATGATTAGAGAAAATCAATGAAAAATGGTATTTAGAATATTCGTGATGATGTCATGTACAATCGTCGAACGATAATTATTTCTGTTCTTTTCATTGAGGTCATGTAAATGCTTCACCTCAAGGGCTATCATTATCACATAACAACTTGAAACGCCACTGTGAAGTGTTTTCGAAGAAAAAAAAACCACGTCTCTCTTGATTGAACGAGAGGTATGCATTATTATATCGATTGTACATTCACAATCAAGATCACGAGTGTACTCGATCCATACGGTTATGTAGAAATATATAAATAATTTAAACGGTATCACAATTATGAATATAAAATTTTCTTCATTTACAATTTTTCCTCATGTTGGAAAAGATACTCGCGCTGTATTGAGGCTCTCAATTAATTGTGAACTTCTGCAGTGTGTGTAGATTAATTAACGGTAGATAAGAAAATCATAATACATCAACGGTTGTGCTGGCCTTTTTTCATTAATGAAGACGCATTTGATAAGTAGAATATTCGAATAGAGAATAATGTTACTTAGATTCATTTTATAGAGGCGTGAGTACGATGCGATATTTGTTTACCGTAACAAAAAGATGATCATCATTGTGTTCATCGATATTTCGCGTTGGCGTTCAACATTTCTGAACAAATAGACACATTAACAGGAATTTGTATAACGTTTCAATTACATTAGTGTGAGGTACAATACAAATTGTTCATGAAGAATTAATAAAGAGACATAACAAACGATAATCAATATTGATAATACTGTGAAGCAATGCACACACCTTTTCTTTTGTCATTTCCCTTTCTGTTTCATCGTATCGCTAAATTATCGTGTGAATATTTTTTTTTTAATACATTCATGTCACACCTCGTTCCACATCATTTGTATACACAGGCATTGAATAGTTTTAGAGTCAGTTATGCGATAAAATGTAGGGGGACGGCGTCATTAAAATGAGGAAGAAGTTTAGAAAATCAGACGAGTTAACTGTTCGGAAGTATTACATTTGCGGATTAGAATTTAAAATTCATTCACCATTATTTATTTATTATAACGCGCGCGTACCCCTGCGTGACGATTGCGAAGAGGGTTCGCAAGATTCTTCGTACCATTTAAGGGCTGCCGGGTGTTATGAGGCCGTTGCGCAAGACCTCATCGTTAATTTCCCGTTGCGAGATGTTTTCACACCTTCGAATGGAAAAAATTCATTAAAATCCTCAACGCATACATTTTCCTTTTTTCATCGCTGTGTTATTCTGCAGTTGATGTGTGAGAATGTTTTCTACATGCGTTATTGATTTCATAATTTTCTCTGTGGATAAACTACTGCCAAATTTATTCTGTGGAAGGATTTTCATTCACATTTTAACATTCTTCAAGTTATGAACCGCTAATGAAATTCAATTACTCGGAAAGATCAATATCACTGTGACAATTCGAAAAAAAAGTGTCACTATGCAATAACAGTTTGCTTCAAACCATGTGAACGTTGAGCATTCGTTTCCGAATGTAATTGAATTCCTCAAATAGTCTTCAGAATTATTTCAGTCCGATTAAATGTAATGAAATTCTTCTGAAAACCTCTGGAATTAGAATCAATTCCACATTGTATGAATATGCGATGAGCCACAGGTTTCAGAACATTCGAACATATCACATTCACAGTATACCGCTTCGCACTCATGTAAACAACCTGGTGCATCCACTATTCCATGCATGATGCACTGTGTGTTTACTAGCGTGTGTGACGTGTAGCGCGTCTCCCCCCGAAAAAAAAATGGTTGATAGCTATATGAAGTTTGTACAGCCCTAACTATCTTCCACTCCCTCTTTCTCGCCATCGCCTCAATTCACCTTCACCTCACCTGTACGGGGTTCCACAACTACATTTTTCAACACGCCCATACTGTGATGGAAGTGTGTGTTACCTATGTGAAATTCTATTTCTATCCACAATGAAGTTTTTATTGACTGCACCAGACAAAACAAAATATCAACGTGAACCATCATTCGTTCCAGCACTTCGTAATGAAATTATTTTGCTTATTCCCCTTTAATTGATGATTCGGTTGTTAATGTGATCAATTTGAATTAATTATTGAAGATTCATGCGAATTAAATTACGACAAAGTTGTTATTTCATTGTTGGCGAATATGTTTACGTTCTGTGACACACCGGAAAAGGGAGAATTACATGGTGAAGTACTGTGTATGGTCGACATAGAATATGGGCACGGAAAATTGTGATTTACTTTCCCTCCGTATAATATGCAGGATACGGCCTATACAATATCTCGTATGATTTGAATGAATATGAACGAATTGTATCAGTATGTGTTTGCATAAGTTCATATACCACATTCATACATACATTATGGAACGTCTCATAGCGCCATGTATGACTGCATATGCATGAGGCATGAATATGATCGTCATGGATTAAGAAGAAGGGTTGAATTTTGATTCGATGCACCTGAAAAAGTTTCCATTACATATAAATTGTCAAAAATATTCCATTTATTCTCAAATCGTTCGTAGTATCTCTCTTCTTATTTATCCATTCATTCATTTCTTCATTGTAACGTAATAATAATTTGCGATCAGATTTCTCATATTCAGTGTTGTAATCAGAGTTATATTTAAACACATTAAACAAAGAAGATTTCATAGGAATTCAATCTTTTGAATGAGAATTAAATTCTTCGAAAATTGTCAACAAAATTATTTGCATATATACATTTTTACACGACCTCAACGTATCTACTTTTGTTTCAGGTATTATGGCACCTCGACATCTTTCGTCGGAGCTTCAGAGAATTGTCTGGCCACGCATGCATGCGAGAATCCTGCATCTTCTGCGCTCTCAAGGTAAACAACATATAGAATATTCTATACCTTGCATATTATAGTATATTATTAGGTGGATAGAAGGATGATATGGATGGAAAAATACAATTTGAGGAGATTCACAGAGAGGTGCTCCAACAATTAAACTAAAACCAAAAAAAGAGACATTTGTTTGTAATAAAGTCGCTAAGACTCCAATCAAACAAAATTGTAGTGTCAAGGTAAGTGAGTTGTACGAAAAATGTATTTTCCAGAATGAAACTTATTGGATATTTTGATGTGCCCAGAAATATCGTTCTGATGTATATGATTTTGGATTATATTTTCATACTTTTTTTCAGAAATATGATCTCATCAAATTGGAATAAACATTTAGATAAACATTTTCTTCTCACTGCATAAAGTATGTGATAATATATTATGTATGTGTGTGTAATTATTCACAAAAATTATTTATAGACCTAGACTATGCTCAGTTGAAAATTAATCATTCAAAAATTTACTTACACGCACGGATGATTATCTATTCTTTGTCCTCGGGACAATGGATTGCGCCAGAGGACTCCTGACTTATATGGGGAAGAGGGGTCTTTACCTTTCTAGAAAACCTAACCAGTCATAGTATTGGTAGATTCGATTCTTCATCCGATAGCTTTACCCAACATGTTCTCGTAACGGACCGTCAGTATTACAGTCCACAGTGTAGACCTTTCTCCTCCAACGAGATTCTCAAGACCGATTGGTCCAGCGTCTGAAGGTTCTCTGCGCGCATTCTCCTTCCTTCTTTTTATGTATTTCTGACAACGTCAACCTCTCTCGTCGAATCACCAACAATTCTTGTTGAGAGCCATTGCTTCATTCTTATTATACACGTTTGCACATACATTCTTGTTATGAAGAATATAAGAAAGAAATTCTTGATTTCCGTTTCAATATACGCGAAAGTTAATATCTCCAAACGAATGCTGAAATCCCTTCAGCTGGTATAACTAATATGACTGTCTATCAAAATGAATGCAACCCTTGGGGAAATATATTATGAATGCATTCTTCAACCCAGCGAATGTGTCTTAATGAATCTGATATGTTGACTTTATTATAGTATGAGTGTATGATATAAAGTCAGGACAAAAGCGAAATGGGGTAGACATGAAATTGAAAGACGCTTCATAGCGATTCTCACGGGTGTAATTAGCAATCTTTCACGGAACTTAATTGTTTTGAATTATAAGGATGCGCCCCAAGTGAAATCGCACCAGACCTGTGTGGTTTGTTTGTTTGAATCCGAATTGAAACGACGACGAACTATTATTTTCATATTTAATACTGAAAGTTTGCTGCATCTTATTCGCAGCACTGCGGATAGTGAGTTGCATACATTAATTATCAAGTTCTATTTCCATAAATTCATTAACTCTTATTCGCTCCCCTTTCAAGAATTAATTCGATAAACACTGGTAGAGAAAATGATTAAAGTAAATGAGTGTGATTGTAATCATATTTCATTGATAGTTTCCCACATTTTACGATGTGAATGAGTAATTTGTGGTTAATAGTAAAATTACTATTCTTCATATTGACAAATGCGTACTTAGAAATAGGTGCAATTGCTGTTTATCTCGTTCCCTACTGGTCTGAAATGGTCGATAAATGACCCTCATTCCATTGTGTAAAGCCACTATTATGTACCTTACTAACAACCAAATCTACCTGTTGCATTCTCTGCAAATTCAATATCCGTGTTGCCGTCAATACTCGGATCATCTCTCTGTGTTTCAACAACTAAAAAAGTCTTATCTGTTGTTTCGAAGTGATAATAAATTTCCACACGATAATTTCGCGCCCTTACTCAACTTTGGAATGTAAATGTTATGGAGGTGGGTCCCAGGGAGGTCCGGAACCTGTGAAAATACCTGTGGGATGATTCACTTTGGATGAATTTAAGAGACGTGACTTGACTTCCCCTCATGACACATGTGAGATCGTGACCTGATCTTGAGAGAAACCCTTTTGTGAGAATATGTTATGCATAGCCAGTGAATTTTTCAAGTTCATAATTGTGAATGGTTCACCCTTATTCTTCTCACTAATTTGATTTATATTATCTGCTATATCCTTAGGGTATGAGTTAGGTAAAAATTTAAGGGCATAAAGATGGAAATTTATCAAAAAACTTCATCCACTAAAACTTCAAATAACATCTTGTATCAAGCTGTGGACTTTCTAATGAAACAAACGATCCAGCGGCTTCATAAACTTCACTAATTACGCTGCATAATGTGCCTCTGGAATTTTAAGCGTTGCTGCAATATTAAAACTCAATTTGACAAGAAAATTGAATGTCACGTGTACATACACATTATCCTCAATGATATTATTTCATTGATAATAACGAAACAATTTTAATTGGTTGAAAAAGTGAATGTGTACTTATGATAATTGGTATTATAATTCTTTGTCACAGCACGATACCGTTATTTTTATAAATGGAAATTCACTCTCGACTCATAAGCATACACGAAGAAAAAAAACCTTCGGAACCTTTTCTAAAACATTTCACGTAATCGTTTTTCTTATTTTTTCTCTGAATCCATTCTCAAGTCATCTCAACAAGTGGCTTTTGTGGTGTGACTTTCAATATTTTCCTAGAAAGATCTATTCAACAGATCCTTCGGAAACGATCTCACTGTTTTTTGCCTGATCAGCATCTCCTATTCACTAGAGATATTTTTTTAATTTCTTATTGCTACTTAGTTAATGATAATATAAAATGGAAATCAGTCTCCCGTATAAATAAACAAACATGTCCAACTGCCCATTAAAATTGCACTTATTTAATATATATATTTTACAAGCCTTATGCAACTTCCACGTTGTGAAAAAAAAATTCATACATAACTCATGAAAGTAACGCTATGGGTAAATAGTGTCACTATTAATTTTCCTTTCATGTCTCTAGAAATATACAAGTTGATACACAGAAACATATCTCCTACGTGCACCAACACCTGATGCATCACCTATCAGTTGTCACATCAATTCCCATTTCACACCGCAATTTTCCACCCGCAAGTCATGCGATCATCATTTTCCGGATGTTTAAAAACACAAAGAGAAAATAAAATGTGTCAAAGACGCATCGTGGATAAATCGAAAAAAAGAAGTGAATATCAAGTCAATAAAATGCGTCGTGCTGTGTATGAAATTGAAGTCTCACGTTTTATATAATATTATACCAAAGTAGAGCCCCATGTATGCTTATCCTGGTTTTTCGTATCGCCTCAGGGAGTCGTGCACTCTCCCTGCACGCGTATATATTCGTCGCAGTCTTACAACTCTACTCGTAAAACTCTGGACTTGTTTTACGTTTGTATGTGTGTGTGTGAATGTATGAGGTATAATGTGTACCATCAGCATCCACAGTTCCTCACTCACTCGCATACACACATTCTCATATGTGTGGTGGTCGCTGTATTGGAATAATGTGAAAAGAAACCGCGCACGCTTCACGTACACATGCGGTTATAACTGAGAAAACTGGATATGCATATATACATATATATCCATGAGTGATATGTGTATTACAACAGCCAAGCGTTTGTGTACGTGACGCGAGCTACTCGACCAGCACGGTGAATGTATGGGACAGCTAACCAGATGACGTCAGCCAGGGCCTCTTAGATCTATCCAATGGTGTTTGTTGGGGGAAGCGGGGTTGATTGGGCCCGACCACGGTGCCCGTAGGGGGGTGTGGACGGTTCACCAGCACTCTGTAAGTTGCCGTCCACAGGTACGCAAGCAAAGGAAACCCCGCAAGACTCTCAGGTAGTCAGATCTTTCTTGGAGAAGAACGCGCGCGTCTCATCTTTCTTTCCTTTTGTTATTCAATTTTGTCCCGCGTTTATTTTTAACGTTACTACGGTTGAAATTGCTGTATCGTTTTATATGGTGATAGTAGTGCTGATAATTTTATATTGATTGATTGTTTGATCAATATTGCGTATGGTGTGTTTGAATGTAAAGGATATTGGTATAGAAAGGTGTACTTCGAATGTGTGCATTGCATAAAAAATTTATGATTTGTTCTGAAGTTGGTGAAGTTGCCATTACGGTACTAGAGCAATTGAAAATATTGAATTATTGATGTTCCTGATGGATACGTCGATGTAATTTGTGTGTTGATGTTGAAAAGTTCTGTTTTCAACCGAAATCACATGGCAAGTTGGTGTAGAACCTTTCAATCATGGTTATCCTACTTTTTTCTGTGAACTCTGTTTGCAAAACCAATATGGTGATTTAATTGTGATGTGTGACTCCGACGTTTCTTTTTCCATAAATTAGTGAAGTTTCGAGAGTAAACATTTACTATCTTATCGGTGTATGCTGAGTTTGTATAATGTTCAACTGGGTACGCTGAGATTAACAGAAAAGAGTTGCATGGATATGACAAACATTGTTATCAAAGTATTCGAATATTAAAAACGTGTGTTGAAAGCAAAACATCCAACGAAGGAAAATGAGCACAAGTTGAGATTACGTTTTCTACAATTATTGTGAAGATTGAAAACAAGAAGGATGACGAAACAAGAGCGAACAGTTCGAAGAATTGCTCATTGTGTCATAAAGAAAATGTCGAAGTTGAATAATACACATTTGATTGATGAAATGAAAGATATCAGTCTCTGATAGCTATCGCTTGGTGCTATCAAGTAAGAATTGGTTGTAGCAATCACACAAGAGCATATCACGTTAGACTCGTAAAGGAAACAACATGTTGAAGTGGATTAAAGTGAGGCAAGAGAATGGAACTGCAGGAGGAAAAACAGTCATCAAAGATCCAGGAAACGATGTGGATCCAGAAATCGAAGCCACGTGTAAAGCCGAGGAAGAAGAGGACAGTGGAATGGAACGTGATGATTCTCCAGCAGTGGATTTGAGAGATCTCAAGAAAGTATGCGTCCCCCCATTGTCCATTTTATAATCATTTTTCATACTCCAAACGCTCCAACCATTACCCATACACTTGAATTCGAAACTCTTGGCATTGTATCAATTGATTCTTATTCCTCATCAAAACCTGAAACCATGGAATATTGTTCCATTCAGAATATTCGACAAATAGAAGAAACAAGATCAATTTGCTCTGCGGTAGAATGAAAAACAATTTGAAAAAAATATCATTAAAGAGATACAAGTATATCTACTGTAACCTCGGTCAACTTTCATTCAACAGTGTGTATATGCCAGAGCGTTGATTGGTGTGGTTTTCTGCAATAAATGCATAATGTTTTTTCTCCCATTCGGTTTTGTTGACATAGACAAAACCAGTTCTATAAAGACTCCGAGGTTTCAAATGCCATTTCAAAATCAACATCAGAATCCTAACAACTTTTTTATTAATTCCTATCTCCATTGAGATCAATGTTTCATTTCCAATACAATACATTCAGTTATTCTCGACGTATCGATATTGCTCGTTTCCAGATGGACTCTATTTCATTTAATTATTTACTAGTCTGTGAAAAACCAGTCGTTGTTAATTCCATCTTTATAAATACAGGAATTGCATTGAGGAAATGAAACGTGATGGACTTGTTTTCCGGTTCCGGTTATCATAGATAGAAGATACCATCTATTTATTTATTCCTTCCTTTTTTCTTGATTTAGGAAATTGCGGATATAAACCTGACTCACACGTGAAGTGTATTCCAAAGCGATATTAATATCCAGTCTCTGTATGTACCGTTAATCGAAGACACGTTTAGTCTCATTATGAAAGTTCACGATTCAAGACAACGATGGTTCGGGGTGCATTTATCTGAATAAGCGAAATCTCTGTTGATTCAATATGTGCGATATGCAATATGGCTCGTGCCTAGTCAATTTATTTATATTCACATCTCAGTAGAGTGGAGTTGAGAAAAAATTTTCTCTGTGTTCATGCACCTGTGCTGCATATACACATATAATGCAATGCGCTTTCGCTTGATGACCTCTTCTGATGCATCTCGAGACATTATATGTATTCATACTTCTATGTGCGGAAAAAATATCAGTTGTGACCGATAATTTATGTGATAACTTGTCAATTTTTTTTATATCTATAAATGATCATTTTCACAATTATCGAGGGTTATTTCAATTCTCTGTATTGAGCCCCTCATTAATATTTCTGTTACAATCATGACATACATCTTGAATAATGATGACGAGTCTGTTGAAAAAGGACAATAATAAGTATTAGACTTCATACGTTTATACTTTTGTTTACCAGGTTCTTTTACTGGGTTTTTTTTGTGACGTTTTTTAGAGGTATATGAAAGGAATATGTATAGGGTGGACTCCCCCGACATTGAATACAAAACGAGACAGACCCTCATGGTCTATTCACCAATATACTCTTTTCTTCGTAGTTCTAAAAACGTTTCCATTGTGTGTTCCAGGACCTGTTTTCGCAGCTGCAGTTTTCGCAGGACAGCGCCTTACCACCCGATGCCCTTCGTCGTGCTCTTGCCGAAAGTTTTCTCGATCAACAACGTTTTCAACTTGGATTTATGGACGATGCAGCAGAATGTTTCGTGAGTTTCATTTCCACTACAGTGAATTTTTCTCCTTAAGATGTCCCATTTCTTTAGATGCTGATAGGATTAAGGATAAATTCGTAATTTACCCATGACAACATCTGTGAACAGAAAAGAAAAGAAGTAATGATATAAAGCAAAATGAAAATCTTTTCTCTTACAATTCTCGTTGAATATATAGCCCATATATTCTGTAGCCAATACAAATTTCAGTCTCAAATCTACTTTCTCGTTTACATTACGATCACGTCCCTTGTTTGCGTAGGTATGTATAGAAGATACACGTGTATAGCGTAGTCGCTACTACACTCTGATGACAATAGACATTTGTAACGTGCGTAGGATACTATGGAGCGCATAACAATTTTCCTTTTTGAAATATCCATCGGGTTATTTAACTATTCAAATGGGTTTTCATTTATTCATTGTTTTCTTTCTCTTACAGGAAAACATTCTATTGCGAATTCATTTGCACATCGCAAGTGGCGAGGCAGAAGACATGTGCAGTGCTCGACATTGCGTGCCGCATCAGAAATTTGCAATGACTCTGGTGGAGCAAAATGTTTGCGGAGCTTGCGGCGCCACGTCTGAGCCATTGCCTTTCACACAGGTTTGTTTCACATCTACTGTTTGGCAGCTGGTCGTTTTTCACTATTTTATTCCATGTCTGCTCATAATAAACACCCCCACAATGAACGAGACCTCCCTTGTGCACACTTTCTCACGCAGGTTTACCTGCATTAAAATTCTACCTGAGAGTTTTGGAAAAAAGTTTAGGGAAAAAAATTGAAGGATCTTTGGATCGAACCGTGACCTTTGTACATTTTCTCTTCGGGTATTGTAAATTTTCGAGAGATCCTTCTTATTTGAACTGCCCTCGGGCAACACTGGATGCATTCAAGATGGGTAAAATGTTCGAAAGTTTTCGAGCACGTGAATCCAATATTATGGGAAAATCCGCCTCTTACAATTAGCTTTTCAAAGGTTTTCCACAAGCAAATTTGATTAGAAAGTAACTGTAAATTGTAAAGAAAAAGAAAATGAAATGGAAATTATGTACTTAATGCTGTTGGAATGTGTTTGCAGATGGTACACTATGTCTCAGCGTCAGCATTGACATCTCAAGCACGAGAAATTTTACCAGCGGCAAAAAATAGCCCGGATCTCTTTGGGCAACTTCTTAGAAGAGCTGGTGGAATGGGAGAAATCCGCGAATGTCCGGTGAGTTGTCACTTACTTATTACTTCAAAAAATAAATTTCCCAATATATGATTCAGCGATTGAGTCACGAAGAAAGTATAAAAATACTCATATACCTTCTACAATTATTATACTTCATTTTTCCATTCATTCTCGGAAACTATAACGTGTGAATATACTCACTTTCTCTTCATGTGATGAGATAGTCACTGTAAAATATTAATTGAACTTTCCTTATTGTCATTTGTTCATTATCTATTTCATGGAATAGAGTGTGTGTGGTGCGAAGATACAAATCTGTCGAACATTGATGAACCGGCCTGAGATAGTGTCAGTAGGTGTAGTATGGGACAGTGAAAGACCATCACTTGAGCATATCATGGATGTATTCGCTACGGTCGGCACATCTCTTCGTTTGAGTGATGTATTCCATAGTGTCGTTGACTCACGATGGGGTGCTACCACTGTTCACAATCTTGTTGGAGTTGTCACGTATTATGGGAAACACTATTCGACATTTTTCTTTCATACAAAATTGAAGGTACAGCGTCGATGCATAATTCCTGAATCTGATGAAGATTTAATTAGAAAAAATTCTGATTTTCACATTCGCCTTTTATATATATGCTCTCTATTCCAGGTTTGGATTTACTTCGACGATGCAACAGTTAAGGAAATTGGGCCACGTTGGGAACAAGTTGTTGAAAAATGCCGGAGGGGACGATATCAACCGCTTTTACTCCTTTACGCAACGCCTGGCGGTACACCAGTTAATACTGAAAACGCGCCAAAAGCTGTAACACCATTTCCCAATGGCAAAGGCTGGAAATCGCCACCAAAAACAAATGCCCGTCGATCAGTTACACCTAGTCCGGAGAAGCCACTAATTAACAACACTGCTAGACGTGCAATTACACCAAATCCCGATAGTCCAACGCATACCGTTTATACTCAACGTCGCATTTATAGCGATTATCAGAACTTGACTGACATACAAAATAATATTTTTGGCAATCAGGTAAGTTATTTTAATCATCAGTTAATGATCCTTTTCGCTAATTATTTACTCGTACGCGAGAGAGTCGTTGAATAACAAAAGTTCTTCACCTTAATAGGATGTTGACACTGTTGATGGTGAGACTGAATCAAAGTATATAAGTCGTCGTGCCGTTGAGAGTGTTATGCAACAGCAAAAGAAACAGCAAATGCAATTGACACGTAGCTTGAGTGCGGGATCAACACCCCAGGATGGGATTAGTATACCTGATCATTTGAATGTACCACGGAGACGCGATTCTGGTAATTGGTCTGGTGATCGGAATAGTGCGTCATCGAGTTCATCTACTACAATGGACAATCCGTACCTTTATATAGTAAATAAAATGCAACGGAATTCTGGTATACCCAAAAGCCCAACTAGTAAATCTGGAGACATGTCAAGTAGTAGTAGCGGCCATTATGATGCAGGTTATGATTCCTATTCTCTCTCTTCTACTGACAGCCTTCCACTTCAACAAGGTTTAAAACACAACTTGCAGGTAAGCAGATGAATATTTCATACATTGCCAAAAGACGCAGAAAACACGGAATTGGTTAAAATGTTTCGAATTGTTTTCTGTCCACAGTTGGCACAAATACCTGAGGGCTATCAACCATCACCTGGCGATGATTGTGAGCGACTATGCAAAGAAACAGACGCATTGCTTGATAAATCACGTGCGGCGGAAGACGCCGGTGATTTAGGTACCGCAGTTGCATTGTGCAATGCTGCCAGTGGTAAAGCACGTGCAGCAATGGATGCACCATACAACAATCCACATACAATCACAATAGCCCGAATGAAACATAATACGTGCGTGATGAGATCACGCAGTTTGCATAGAAGGATATTACAAGAACAAGCAATTACCAATGGCGAGAAAGAAGAAGCTGTGGTTGAAGGACGTCATTCACGCGAGAATAGTAAATCTGGCCAACATTCAAGACAAAATTCACGTGACAAGGGCAATCATTCACGGCAGAATAGTAGAGAATTATTGATAAATACACCTGCAGTTGTGGATAAACCATCGACTAAAAATATTGAAATTTACGCAACTTTGCCGAAAAAGAAAACGTTGAGAAGCAAAGCCACAGCCGTGAATGTGATTGAGGATGAAGAATATATGCTTTATGAAAAACCAACTCAACGGACGGGATTATTCGGTCGAACAAAACGATGCGACGATGACAGAAAAGATAAGAAACGGGCGCGAAGTGAGGAACGTAATAAGAATGTTTCACGTGACTTTTCATTAGCTCCAATACGATCATCGATATCGCCGAAGAATGTTAAACAGGAAAAAACAAAAGAACCAACGGAAACAACAAACAAAAATTCCCAAGTCAATAACTCTACATCATCGGGAGATCAAAAACAAGGCAAGAAACAACACAAAATACGGCGAAAGTTGCTCATGGGTGGTTTAATCAAACGGAAGAATCGTAGCATGCCTGATTTACGAGAAGGACAAGATGGACAACCTGTTGTTAATCAAGAAAGCAATTCGAATACACTTCCAAAACAATCAGTCGACGATTCGAGCGTTGGATTGAAAGGTGGTAAAGAAGTTGGTCAATCATTGAGCGGCTATTTATCGGAGGGTCATTTAGAATTTGCCGGAAATTGCAATACTGGTAATCCAAACTTGGAGCGGAGTCGCTTAATGAGAAAAAGCTTCCATGGTAACGCTCCGAAAGTGTTACATGTAGCAAAAGTCCCCCCGCCACCGCCGCTGCGGACCACTTCCCAACTTAGCAAGTCTAAGTTACCGGGCGAAGTGCGCAACGAGCATCAATCAGGGCAGTCATCGACATATGGTATCGTTGATAGCCAATGTGCAATAAATAACTCATCGAAGGATCAAACGACCAATGCTTATTGGAGTCACTTAAATCCTGCTAATTATAATGCAAACAGCCAAATGTGTCGTAGTAATTATGATGATTATCCATGTGAGCCGCATTCCTTGCCGTTCTTACCATCGTACAACAACGTTGAACAAAATATCAATCCGACATTCGTCAATTCCACATCAAATCAACCAAATTTCTCACATAATAATAGTAATTGTAGTAATAGCAGTAATCATAGTAATATGTGCAACGATAATAGTAACAAACCGCGAATTCAAGATGATGTTGTCCAATATGCGAATGGCATTCTTTATGAGCCAACATTTGTTGTAACACGCGCGGATGTTCATAGTGAACAGAGTCCAGCGAAATCACAGCCACAACTCGACTCTCTCCCACCTTATCCAGAACATTCCCACGTTTCACATTCACGTCAACCAAGTGAGGATTTTCCACCACCACCATATCCAACGATTCCATCAGTAACGCACTCTCGCCAAGCAAGTGAGGATTTCCCACCACCTCCATCACCACTCGAAGTTGATAACAATGCAACATTGCAACAGCATCAGCAACACGACCACCATCTTACATCACTGCAGCATTATCAACATATGCAAATGCAGCAACAGCGTTCCGACTCTGTTGAATCTCAGCAGATCAGTACGTTGTTAGCTGAGCTACAACTGAAACGATCACAAATTTTAGTTGCGGACAACATGGAAGATAATAAAGCATCGATGGCAATGCAAGACGAGGATGATAAAGCTTCTGGTGAAAATTGGCTTCGAGAATTGCAGGCAAAACAGGCCGAGAGACGAATGAAGAAACAAACTGGGCCGTTGGATGATCAGGAAATTCCAAGAACAATCGCACGTCGTACAAGTGATTTGATGATGCAAACTATTACACAGTCAGGTGCGCAATCTACTGGATTTGATGTCACAGACTGCCCACGTGTTGTAGCATCAGTTAAAGATATGGCGGCCAGATTCGAACAAAATAAGTTGCAGATGAGTGCAAAAGAGGATATTGACACAAAGAATCAACCAAAATTGATGTTTTCTTCATCACCGGAAATGGGATATAGCAGCAACCAAGTCCAAAAAACTGATGAGCCCATAAAGCAATTACCATTGTCGAGTGAAAATCTGGCAGCATTCACCAATTCTGACAGTCTGAACGGTAGTGTTCTCACTTCCAGTATTGAGTCGAGTTCGAGTCAAAGTACATTTGTTGCACTACCTACAGAATCGTCACCAGTGTCCGCTGGACAAAACAGTGGACTAAATGCAGCGATATTATCAATGGCACTGACACTACCACATGAAAATGGGTTACCGGTTGACTATCCTGAAGATGATATCAGCGAAGTTGCAATGCAAAATACGATTCAAAATACAACTATTTTGCCAAATGAAGATGATATTGCGCCAAGAAGAATAAAACGACGTCTCGGCAAGAAAAAAAGTGTTTCGTTTTGCGATCAAGTTGTTCTTGTTGCAACTGCTGAAGACGACGAAAAAGACTCTTACATACCGAACCCAATTCTGGAACGTGTCCTACGTTCAGCTATGAACAAACCTGAAACAGTTCAAGTTCTACGAGAAATCAGAAGTCTGCAGGAGGCGGAGATGAATCGAGACAATCTACCAGTAACTAAATTCCAACAACAGACACTGCCATTGAAGAGTGAAGCTGATATAACGCCCTCGACCACATTCCAAGATCAATTACGTAGTGTACATCCCATTAATCCTCCCAATGACGTTATAAGACCAAGTCTTGGGCGACAGAACTCAAATGAGTCAATGGCATCGACCATTCAAGAACCGAAGAAATCTTATACTCCCACCTACAATACTGATGTCAATCACGATATACGTGATACCTATCCCGCTGTACCGGCAACTCAGCTGCCGAACAAGACATGTTATTCGCCACAACTTCAACAACAGATTAGATACAGTCAGAATGGTTTGACGCCTTATACACAACAGACGACTCAGCTTACCACCAATCATACATTATATCAACAAACACATGTCGCACATCCCCGAAATTCCACGATTCCCTGTACGCAAGTACAGAAACCCGCGAGCCCATACACAGTCCAGATGCACAATCAATTTCCTCAATCTAATCCCCAACAACAAAAACTGGTAAATAATAATTCTCAAAAAAATCCCTATCCCGCGGCCTATTATCACTTAGAGCAACAACATAATCAAATGAATAAACAAATTACAGCACAACAATATCAACAAAATATTGTTGCCAATCAACGGGCTTCTTCAAGTGTTAATTCAAGTCCAATAACAGTACAACATTCGCAGCAATTCTTGTACTCCACTAATCAGTCACCGAATCCTTACCAACAACAATACGCACAGCAGAATCAATATATATCGAACAACTATCAAAATTACCAACATCAGAATGGTGGTGCTCAACAAAATCGGCCGATACATCAATCTGTACCACAATACCAACCACCACCAAATCCTGGTTGCTACCAGCAACAACAGCAGCAGACCCAACAATCGATGCAACAAAATATGGCACAGGCTCAACAGAATTCTCAACACAATACTCAACATCAAATCTCTGCCAATTACCAACAGCAGCGAGTGGAGAATTATCAAAGACCCCCACAGAAAAATGATCAACAAAATATTCTCGCTCCAAATCAGACTTATCCGAATCCAATACAGAATGGACAAATTCAATCGAACATGAAATATCCTAATTATCAACATCCGCCACAGCCAAAACACGCGAAACAGGTACAATTTCAAATCAATGGTAAAAATTCACCGGGTACAAATACGAATCAAGTATCGATGAACTCCATGCAAAAATCGACTTCGACATCTGCCATATCACGAACATCACCTTGTCACCTTTGTCGGAAAAAACAGGTCGTCGAGCCAGCGATGTATTGTCCTGACTGTGACTTTTATATGTCACGTTTCCGACCAAAAAATTGAATGTAACTCTTTTCAGTCAATGAGTGTAGTGGGTGTGTGCCATCGCAAAGTCACTGTCAATTATTTCGGTGAACGGATGGCAGCTTCTAACGATTTTCTCTTTTTGAAATACGGTTATGAATTAACGGTAGAGAAGAGAAAATTTAATAAATACAGTTCGTGTTGCATAAATTATATAGTTGGGATATATTAAACGTGATATAGTATTATTTTATTCCAGTTATTGTGTCATGGAACGAACAATATTGTGACGTTTGGAATTATATTGTGTATTGTTTCGTTATCCGATAAATATGTATATTGAGTTGTTCATGTAATATACATATTTAGATGGCAGCTAATTATGTAATAGTATCAACTACATTACATTATTCAATGTAAGTAAAATGAGATTGAACTCTTAGGAATGTCAAGAATTTTCATTAAAGTGTTGTTGTTAGGATATTCAAGAATTGTGATATTAGTCATGCTTAGTATGTAACTACTCTGCAGCATGTTTTTATTCGAGGTGCATTATCATGTATCAATGATAGATAATTATAAAAAAGTAATTGAATTAAATAATTGTAAACCTAAGAGTATATATAATGTGAGTAGTATGCGCGGACAAAACTTATGATCTCTGAATAAAAATGTGTGAAGATTCTATTTTACGTTGTATGTTTAAGCATTAATTTTACATTCAGAATGACATTGTATTACGTTAAAATAGTAATCTATGTACTCAAGTCGATGTACAAATAATCTAATTTTATACTTTTCACTCAAGTATTTTGTTTTAAAAATACTGCATATACATCTATACATACATTCATATATTTTCCGCCCCCATGTTCTGAATAAATTGTTCCTTACAGAAAATACATTTTGAGTACGAGTTTTTCATTACTTCTCCAACGACCAGATGTATCTTGTAATTCCATTCGAACTTTGACTGAAGTTTGGTATTCGACATATATTTTTACTTCCTGTTCAGACTTTCAGTGTTATGGATAGAAATGGTACATTTTGTTGGAATTATGAACATCAACAAATTCATTCGAATTCAAATTCAGAATGAATGACGTCAATATTTACTCATTACAGTCGATAAAGTAAATGTCGAATCATTCTCTATACTTACCGTTTGAGGTTGGAATAAGTTTCATAAATTTGTCGTTATTGGCGCTGTTATACTCTTTACACAGTAATGGCGTCCGACGGCTAAAGAACTGTAACAACAACGAAGCACTCATATGCTTTTCTCTATGTTATTGATCATCGCGGTGTAACCATTATTTTGAATTTATTTATTTGTATAATGGCTGCACACAAAAATATATTACCGTCGTATCAACGTTTTGTAAATGGTGTACCTGTATCATTATTTTCACGTCGTGCATTTCGTCCGCGAGAAAAATATCTCATATTTCTTGTATTTTTGACGTTTGGTGTTGTGTGTTTTGGTGCATTTTTCTTTTTACCTGATTTTCGTACCGGTACAGGTGGCACTTACAATAGTGTTTATGAAGTTTATCGTAAGATTCAAAAAGCAGGACCAGAACTTCTTATACCGGCACCACCACACAATGTTCTTGGTCCTGTAGATCAACATGGTCCTGGTGGTTATCAAACTGGACAAATTCATGTGGGTCTTGAACGACCCGGTGATGCTGATTTTTTGGACATTCACTTTATTGAGGACAAACAAAAATTGCAGGTAAATATTTAATATAAAAAAAAAATCTGGCATTGGTTGAGTGAAATCAATTTGTCCACGTGTCTTTGCCACGTTCCATATTCGATTTTGTATTGCTCAATAAACTTGTAACCAAATTATCTTCGATTGCAACAGTGTTGTCTAATTACCACAGCTGTTCTAGGAAGTTTTTTAACATTGTATATCATACGCTGACAATGTAGTATTTATGAATTCTTCCGATGTTGTTCGAACTGTGCTTAGTTAGCAGTTTGTTCATGTACGATCGTAGCGCTGATGTGTGTTCGTATATAGAGTACAGAATTTTTGTAGCTTCAACAGTTCGGTTTATTTCACAATTGGAAATGAAAATTTATTAGAATGCTGATAAGGAAAAATTATTTTTCTACTTTTGTTCAAAAAAACTTCAAAAATATGGCTCTTAACACACGAACGAACTAGGAAATAGGCATGATTTATGCGTGGACAAATCGGTTTCGAATGCTCAAATTTAATAAATGCGAATATTGTGCATATTCATATATTTAAAGTACACAATATCAATTAGTTGTACCCACGTTCGAAATATAAAAATATGAATTGAAATTTTCAGGCAAAGATTGATGAAGAGTATCAAAATCAAAAGACATTAGAGAAACCTGAAGTGATCAAAATTGTGAGTGAAAAAGTGAGTAGTAGCGCAGTGCCAATGGTACCGGATCATCAAGAAGAGATGGTCATTCAAACTGTGCCACCGGCACCAGCGGACGTGCTTCCGATGACAACGAATGGGGAGGACAAGGACCCCGTGGCGCGGAAGCGACGCGACAAAGTTAAAGAGGTAAGTCTATTATTGATCTCATTTATATTTTATTCAATTTTATCGTTCAACAGCATATTCCCGCTTTCGTTATCATAACTCGTTTGGTTTCAACTCAATTGAATGACAAATTGAGTTCATTCTGTTTTCGTATTAAATCAACCATGCTCTGTTGAATCTCATCAGAAAATCAGTTTTTTCGTGATATTTGATGTGACAGAGTATCGCATGGTGCATTTATGTGATACATCTCTTGTATCGTGAATTTATCCGTACACCTACTTTACCGACATGTTGAAAGGTCGAAGATTTCTCTTGTGATTTCAGTGGGAGGGTGCGAGATTTCTTCTGAATTGGCACAACGTGGGAACATTTTTGTCGACAGAATATAAATTATCTGACTGTTTCACTTAAATCATGAATATACGTACTAGAATTTACTCCTTTCTCCCCGTAGTTATGCATATCATTTGTTGGCTATCGAGGACTTCTATCGATTCACATTACATATGTAGAATGCACATTAGAATTTGAGCGATGGACCAGTTCGATATGAACGAGCAGAGTTAGGATAATTGAATTTTCTGGATGTGTATAAAAATGTTTGAATACTTATGAGGATTGAATGACGAAGTGTATGATATTTAATCTTCAGCATTATCATATGCGCACGTTATATCAAGTATAATAACAGCATCACATAAGAATTCACCAGCGAGTTATTCATTTCATTGTCTACGATATGGCGGCCAATTTTTTGTATGTAAAATAGTGTCGTAAAAACACGCTTCAAATTCAAATAGTCTCCAATGCCATACGTACTTCAAAAGTTCATTTTTGTTTCGTGTATTTTCACCGTTTTTTTTCCATTGGTTCACGATTGTGATACAACGATTTTACCGTTATTCCATATCAATAATTTTCGTTTATTAAATTATTGGTCGATGAAATTGTATTCATATATTTTGAATCCTATTTTTTCATGTTTTTCACATGAATTGCATCGGTAAATTTTGCAATAAATATAAACAAAAAATAAATTAATGTGCGCTGTTAGCCATGACTGATTGCGATTGCTTGTTGTTTCATCGTGAAACTATTGTTCCGAGAAATAGAGGCAACGCGCGACGCGTCCTCCAACCTTCAATATAAATGTGGAAGTGCATAGGCGCTTGTTCGTTTGCACATCGTCATCGGCGGCTGGCGAATTGAACTAGTGAACGACAAATTTCATTCACGGAACGGATGGAATATTTTTGCGTACACGCGTCAAATTGTCGAACCATCAGAGCACATTTTTTTTCAACTTTTTTGTCTTTTTTTACGTTCCTATTGCCAATCCACATGGCGACGAGAATGACTAATAGAAAAAATTATTCCATTGAATAAACGTTGAATAAACGGACGTTAAAAATTGCAAGAAGAAATAAAAAAGTATCATGTTAACAACAAGAATCGAAACACAGGATGAGAAACAGAAATGTCAACAGAGATTCCTGGGAGAAATAATTCGAAAAATGGCATTTATTGAATATGTCAAATGCAACTACGAATTAACTTAAACACATTTTGACGTGAGAGTACACAACAGTGATGGTATTCCATGCATGACGCCATGTTGAATGGCATTGTCACGCGTGATGTGCGGTATATGACTGGAGAAGCGAGGTGCAAGTCAAATAGTTTTAGGTTTGTGTGTGCATCAGCGTTGACTGTGATCGATTTCGTGTGGACAATGGTTTTGCGCTTGTTGTGAGTGTTCATGTACGCACAATCGTGTGACCAGGCGTTAACGACGTTTCTCAATAATTATCCAGTGCCAGCACGAATTTCTCTCTCCCACACTCTCTCACTCGAGCGATCGACGCCACATCGCTATCGCTATTGTTAATCCATCGAGAGATTCGTTTGTTGCTTGGAGTATTGTCGAAATCCCCGGGAACAAGCGCTGGTCGTGTTCTGTATGATGTTCAAATTTTCTATCCCCGTTTCGCTCATTCCATTTCCATTCAGCCACATGAGTCCATCATTTCTCTGTGGATCTGTATACATCCCTATTTTGAATTACCTGTCGATTGTCAATCCTCCACCGAGAGTATTATTCTCATGACGACATCGCCAATGTGATTTTTCAAATATTTCATTATATGTCATGCATGTTGAATAGTTCAAATGTGATTATTACGATTCATGACAAAATTTAATATGCTACAGTTGAATAAAATCTCATTCATCTCCATTGTTCTCAAACCCATGTCACGCCACATCATGGACTGTATAAAAATTATTTCGATTCTTCTGATGGGTCGTTCCCTAATAATATTTGAAAGTTGATACTCAGCGTGATATATATGCATTAATCAGCCATTCGAATACTTTAGTAACAAGAGTAATGAATAATAGATTTTCTGAAACAGTTATGGCCGGTCCCAGGAGATTTGGGGGATTGTTAGAAGTTGCTAATTGGTTACTAGCTTGCATCAGGGCTATATTGGTGTTGGTGTGGGGTGGTAGCGATAGGAAATACCAGAGAGAGGCAAGAGATTAGTGAAGTTTAGAGCTTTATGTGTTCATGAAAGATCGATTTTGATAGTATTGATTCATCTGCTCTTTCCATTCAACACTTTTGTTCGAACGTTGTATGGACATTGAAGTTATACATTTGTTGGCGACCATGGGTTTGTTCAGAGATATACTCTGACGATTTTCAATCCCGTTGCAAGATTTTTTCTCTGCATATCATCCAATTTCGTTGATTTCCTACATCATCATTGCACCCTCAGCAGATCTCACGTCACACCTACAACGACGTTCCGGCGACATTTGAATGATCATCGATCGAAGACAATCGAGATTACGCATGCATTATTGAGAAATTTGATTGACTTCATCGACAGTGGATTATTTATTCACACGTTTTCTCTCAAATCCACAAACAAAAACTTAGGGATTGGAAGTATAACCGCGGAAAAAGTATCCACTTCACTCAGTCACTATACATTTGGAATTCTCGTGGAGTTTTGTATTTCCCACAGTGGGAACTCCAGGCGTACCAGTAGATAGCATCACGATTCACTGCGTTATTCCGTGAGTGCATCTTATCAATTCACACCTACTCACTTATTCATTTTATTCAGACTAGAATATTTACAAATCGCGGAACAACCAGAAGTGTGATATATTCGGAGTGGAAATTGCCTACCTTCTGTCATTCCATCAATACTTCACATTCTCAACAATGTTTTAACAGTTTATGATTGATTGCTTCATCATCACGTCTCATTGTGTCAATTTACGATTACACAATCCCAATTTTTTTTTCTCTTTCGCGCATTTCATACCTCATTTCTATTAATGTCTGACTGAGAGCTATCACAGAGCTGATGTTCAACTGATTGGTTTAAATGAACACCAATCGATGAACATTTATATATGAATGGATGTCGTAATATCAACGTCATTCGTAATCGTTATTCGTTCCATTCATGTCCCGTTTGGGAATACTGCTCGTCGCCCTTATTCGGCTATAAATAGAATGCGACCTCGTACTCATTTGCCAATATAGCGTTGACAGTTAAGCGTATCCTGGATTCCTCGTCAACTTCCTCATTAATTAATTGACATTTGTAATCTAAACTGATTTGGATGTTGAGGAAGTCGCGTGATTTAGAAAGTCGCTGAGTCTGATGAATAATTTAAATATAAGGAAGGATTAAATAAAATTAATTTATATTGATAATTTATTGACCTCAATATTCAATGGACCCGGTTGCGATGAACGATGTCAGGATGTAGCCAATTTCCCAATTTACTATAATACAACGAAGATGTTAATTCGCAAAAGTTCAATAGCCTTCTGGATTTGTGGTTTCTCAAAGAATGAGACGTGAGAATTTTTTAGCCATTGAGAAATGTAAAGTTACAGATGGTTTTTGTTGTATTTATTTCCAAATAAACGTTATCTTCGCAAGAATAAATTTGCATAAAGGGCACTTCGGCTTTATTCCACATCGGGAGATTGAAAAAAAATTATTTCACTGTACCTGATTGCCAGACGAGGATATCATTGCTCAATGTCAGTTTGGTATGCAATATACGACAGGAAGGAGAAGAAATATATATGATAAAAGCTGCACTCGCATTTTCAGGCAACATGTGTATGTATATGTATATAGGCAATTACAAGATACCTATGACAACCACAGCAACACAACGATGACTTGTTCGGAATTATAAATCAATAAATTAATACAAGAGACATGAAATATGTTTTTAGGAAATGCGAGCATTTTTTGACAAAAATGGAAATTATCATGTGAGATGATAACCTCTAATTTCATACACGAATAAGTTGAATAAGTAAGTTGAGTTTGCACAAGATTTGTGAAAAGTTGAGCAGCACGATCACGCGGCTATCTTTCGACCTTTGAGAAACTGTCCGTGAGGGATTACGTTAGAAAATAACGTGAAGCCTGACGGATGCATTTTATATCTTCTATCCCCTGGAGCAACGGTTGTCTCGTGCACAGGTGATCTTGACGTTAGTTATGGTGGATAAGAACATGAACCAGAGAGAAATAGAGAAAGCGAGATGGAAGCTTTGCGTGAACACGTCAGGAATGACTAACGGCTAAACGTACGAGGTGAGTCTTTGGCTTACCTTTGGAAACGACTTGATCCCGGTATGAGAAAGAACTTTTGTCTCTTTTGCTGTTTTGTCGCCTTGTGGAGGAACGGGAAAAAAAATTGGATTTCCTCATGTCGCCGATCAATGTACATGATGTATTGTTGATATTTATAGGAAATTTATGTATGGACACGTAAGATAACATGAATTGGATTGATGGTGAAGGATTAATTGTGCTGGAGATTGTACAGATTTGTTCGTGTGCGGACGAGTATGGTACTGGTTAACAATAGTGGGATGGACTGTGCAATGTTCCATCGTTCTATAGCATTTATGATACAAAATTCGAGTCGTTATCGAGAAATATCTTTGATAGGTCTCAAGAGATGGGTAAACGTGCTATAAGATGGATGCTGCACAGATCCGAGAACGTCGATAAATTTTCAATGGCCTCAGGATCGTAAATATCGTCATAAATATTGTGAGAGGAGAATGAAGGGAAAGAGAAAAGAGATAAATAGAGAGCAAAACTCTCTCGTTTTCTTCGGGAGCCCGTGAAAGAGTCGTCGTGCGCGCGCGGCCACCAACAGTAATTTCGTATCCCGTGATACATAAATTCCAAAGAGTTCGGAAAGGAAATTACTCTTTGCCAACGGGGGCGGTGTTGGTTCGGCAGCAATCGCCACAAAAAAAAATACCAATGTTGAGGGGATGAGAATAGGAATGAGAAACAGTGGGAAGAAGAAGAAAATGATCGGAGCGCATTCGTGTCTTATGCCGATCTTTGTGAGCGCGTCTCTGAATCAACGAAATAAAATTTCACGGGTCAATTCTCTCATTCTGTGAAGTGTGACGAAGTCGGTGGAAAAGTTGAAATGCAGTGAGATACGTCGTAGTTCTTACAGAAATCCAACGACGTGGCGGGTGGAATAAACTTCCGGTCGCGTAGCACGTTCGCGTTCTCTATCTCTTTTACTTTTTATTTCAACTTCACTATATGACAAAGTCATAAAAGCTGCTTTCTCGTGTAAGCTCGTGGCCAGCATGACGAGATCATTTGATGAGCGTTCATAGTCGAGTGATGAATAAGAACGAGTAAGAGGATTTACAATTGGGGTCACCTTCTATGAAATTATATAATATTCATTACACGAAATGCTACATAAATATCAATACGAACGTGAATTTCATTTTTTTCTTTTCTTTCAACTGCTCAGTGTCGCAGAATTCATTAACGTGATAAGACATGTCAGATCTCCATTCAAAACGTGGAATTCCCTTTCAAAATGTAACACTTTCTATCCTGGATGTTGCTTTCGTTAGTAGATAGACGTTCATTCATGACAAATTTCTCTTACACAATGTGAGTTTGTATTTTATTTCCATCTTTTATCATTGACATGCGTCAAGTACTTCTACATGTCTGCTAGCTCTCAACTGAACTATCGTATCCATTGTCACAAGTATCTTGTGCTTGATGAATTAATAAGTTGACGATGCGCACAACGACGAAATACGTGGAACAATTGTTCCTTGTTCATAATACAACATGAGCGAGGATGTGACATAGCAAAACAGTGGAAAGGGATGGCCGAGTGTGATGGCTCTCCTGTCTATATGCATAACCCGAGGAGATTCCACAGGGCGCAGCTAAACATTCATACCAAGATCCCCTGAGCTTCGTTCGCGCGAATGTTGTAGTAGGTGGAATGTAACTTGCTTTAGGAGTGCCGGGGAATGCAAAGTAGACGCCTGACAATAGGGACTATACAGAGTATAATGCCAAAGAGCTCGTTGTGTGTTGCTCCCCCGTCGTCGTTGTTGCACGTAGATTCTCATGCGCGCATTCTCTGGATAGAGATGTTTTTCTTTTGAGATATCTCGTACTAATACACCGTTCTGAAGAACGTAAAAGGTGAGTGGTGTACGTATCGTAAATCGTCTTTTGTATTTATGTGCAACAGACACGCGATTGAAATAATATATCTTTGTTCATTATTTATGCGGTACGATCCTTCTTCAGTTCAACTAAAATTGTTCGAATTGATTCTGTTATTAAATATATTTACGTCGTTTTATTTCTTCAGTTCTTCTCCTCATTATAAGCGTATTCCACTGAATATTTATATCTTCAAATGTTCAATTAGAAATTAATACGAATGTGTTTTGCCTTCTGTTTGAGAATGAATGTCATCATGCAAATTCGGAAGATGATTCATGAATGTATTGAAAGTAATAACGTAAGGATATTGAGAAGTGGACAATGGTCATCGTGAAGTTTGTCATTCGTTTATTTAATTTTTTCTTTTGATTGTGCTTTAATATTATCAATGTGCACAGTACATTGTTATAGGATTTTCCACATTCAACAGGTTGCTTTGCCCACGGACTTTGTTCCCTTCCTCGTTCGTTCTCTGTTTTCCCCTTGCCGTTAACTTACCCATTGTGCGACCGAGAATTTAATTTATTTGAACCTCAACTTCATCATGCCAAAACTCGGTACTATTTCTTGGATAATGGTTCACTCCTAATTATCATCGTGATTCGTTATTTCAAGCAGAAGTACATCATTTCATGTCTTCCGTGTCTTCATCCTAATTTCTTTGAACTTCAAAACTCGCTTTTGTGGAAATTTAGGTAAGAACTTCGTAGTTGTAGCTATTAATATCGTTAGTTTACTCGAGTGCAGTTCATCACAATCGATCAAAATCCTCCTTGATCCTGGCAGCCTCTTTTATGCTTCATTCGCTAACGTTTGCGTTCATGGAATTTCAAATATCTATTTTGCATTCCGCTGCATCGCCGTTCCTTCTTTTCCTCCATTACACTCGGTTTCTCTCTTGCTCTGATCTTGCTGTTCCGCGTCCACGCGAAACGGTTATATGTCGCTCTGTCATGTGGGAAAATTTATCCTTAAGCGTTCAGTCGACTCTGACGGCAATATCGTTTTGGATGGGCCATTGGTCTCGCTTTCCCTGACATTTTCTCAACATTCACATGTATACCATTCTCTTTCACCGCCCATCTAGTCCAGTATGCGATTCTCTTCTACATATCCGAGATTAAATCTGTTTTCATCTTGTGCCTCTTTTACTGTAATGTTTTCTGTCGTTTCGCTTTTGTATTCTCTCCCAGAACGAATGCGATCTACTCAACGTTGAATTCATGATGAAACAAACACATGGAATCCAAAGTATATCGTTTTGTTGGGGAACTGAAGACAGAGAATCATGTTTGGGAGCTTCACTTCTGCTTTGAACTGTGATGTGAAATCGCCAGACAGCATAACATTTTGATTTAGGCGTAATGTCATTTGTATATTTGAAATTGGACATTTTCTAGATGATATTCCGTATGGAAATAAGACCTGATGAAAGACAGTTCTGTGTGTGCTGCTTGTGAAATTAGGTTTATCATAATCCGTTGATATTTCGGTTATTTCGCATAGTATAAAAATAATAATATTTTGTTTCACGTTGATCCGATTCTTTCTGTCCCTACACCGAATACTGTCATTCTTTATGGTACGAAGAACTGCGCCTGTCGACCACGTGGACCCGATAATTGAACGTACATCAAGGGAGCGCGACAACGTCGAGGGAGATAATTCGCGCTCGGCAATTTGAGATCTCTTGACGTCGTCGGCGCGACGATATAAATTCAGTAAACGCCGTCATTAAGCCCAATCCGGAATACCGTGGCGTCTATTAAACTTGAAACTAAGATAATTATCCATATATATAGTGGCATTGGGACTTTGGAAGAGACAACGACGACAACAACTACGACGGGCTGTTGGGCAGCATTGTTATGTTTTTTGTGTTAGTCACCTTCACCCTCTTCTTCATCTCTGTTTGAGCGCGCTTGTAACTGATACTTTCTCGTGTTTCGCTTTCTGTTTCTTCGCGCGAAGTCACAAACTCACCTTGCACTTGACAAAGATGCGAGGAAGAGCGATATAGTAGTGCAGAGAACAGAATGCAAACTGGAATTTCGTCACAACTGTAGTCGCGAGTCAGCTTCGTTGTGATCAACATTCAACTACCATTTTTTCCGTTGGCATTGCATTTGTTGGATATTTTATTTCTTGAGAAATGAGATGAAAGAGTGAAACTCGCGAATAGAAAGAAGATGTGTGTGTGTATGTGTGTGTGTGTTGTAAATTTCAATCGAGAGCGAACGGGGGAGAATTAAGAAATGAATTCTGGTGAAAGGGAGGAAAAAGGTGATGTTTAATGTGTCTACAAGAATTTATGGAGTATGGAAATTATCCCATTTAAACGATAAGAAATGGTGGTGATGATAAAATCTGAAATGGTCGTCGATTTTATAGTACGGAATGGTCTTTTTTCGAATCACTTTCGAATCCACTTAGGCGCCTCGTAACGTAGAAACGTCAGTGGGGTCAAGTGTCATTAAGCGCCCACTTCATCCCCGCATTGAATGAGAACCATTTAAGGAAAAACTCATCATCCAAGCCCATTCACTAGAGACGATAAAAGAAAACCGAGCGAAATAAGAAAGTAAAAAGGACGGTGCTTTTACGTTTTGTGATGTCGAGCGGGAGTTTACTCGCCCATTCTCGTCATGATCCTTGTTGCTCTCCGTGGAATTGAATCCCAGTGGTCCTTGTTATATACCAGCAGACAGTAGAGCCCTTTCGTCTGATTCAACTTGCAGATTTTTTTTCTCGCACTTTCCATATTCATTTCAATACTGTAACTCTGTTATTCCCTATATGGGAAGTTTCAACCACTTCCTTAATAATAAGATCAATTGTATGGTCAATCATGTGGAGAATTGTTCTACTATTGGAACGCACTTTTGATAGATGTCAATTATTTTGTTAAAAAAATTGGACAATATGTGTCGAAATGCATTTGATGTGTATGCAACCAGAGTTGACTTACGATGTTTCTCTCAGCATATTCCAAGATATGGTTCTCGAGGGATTGGCTGTCTTGAAAAGCACTTCCATTCCCGAAAAGGGGGCACGTTCGACGCTCACAGTGAAAAGTGCAAACATAGAACGTTCCATATATACGTACTCTCACTCACATTTCCAGTCACTCTATACTACGACTCCGGAAGTGCCTCTAAAGCAGTACAAAGTCCATGACTCCCTGGAGTCGCCCCTTCAAATATTTGTCCGGACGTCGACTGTTCTGTACGTCTCGGAATTTAATAACTTGCTCCCACAGTTTTTGGTACGGATATTCAGTCTGAATTCATCTTTTTTCTTTCTGTAAACTCTTTGATGCTTCCATTTTCAACGTCTGTTTGGGTGTGCTTTCTACACATTCAGTATGACGTGTCGTTATGATTAGTTTACCACGTTCGAATGCCCACAAGGCATTAAACTTTTGGCCCAGTGAACGTGCAAATGAAAATTGTAGAATAGAATTAGACGTTGTGGAGTGGTAACACGACAGATAAGCTCTAAGGTTTCATAAGTAAATTATGCAATTACTACTGACTCAGTTTAAATGTCCTACCAATGTATTCACAATTGTTTTCAACTTAGCAAATAGATTTTATTAGAGTTCAGAAATAGAAATTTACAATCCAGAATATTTAAATTACAACTTGTAACGTTCATGATTTGTATATTTGGAGGTCACATGGGTTTCATGATGGAGCTTCAGTAAGCAGTTTACAACGGTGATTGGATCTGTGAAACTGTATCAGTCATTCACAAAGCCAACCGCCGTTTACCATTCACCACATACGAGATCTTATTAAACGTTTCGTGGTACCAAAAACATTCTAATGCCTTTAGCATGGCTTTTAGCATAGTTCAATAGAGTTTCACTGCTCACTGCTTCACTCAATGAGTTTACAAATATTTGTCATGCCTTGAAAATCTGCATAAAATTCTGGGCAGAAAGATTTCGAAATGGTGAATCGTAGCTTCTGTTACACACATGCTTGATCGATGAAGTTGGCGGAATTAATACAGAGTTTCTCTTGAACATTCGTGCATGAGCACATGAATATTTTGAACAAGAGCTCCCATCAAAGTTGGTAGTGTGAACGTTCGAGTTAATTGAGCTAATCAAGCCTCGACGTGAAGCGAATTGGAATTTCGTACTAGCTATATGTAGATATTTCAACATCTCGGCAGCCGGTGGTTTTAAACTCAGTCTATGCATCAGTCTAAACGTCTTAGCCAACCAAGGCATCGCTTTAATTGGCTTCATGCTGGTGGATTATCCACGTACCGAGATTATTTGGAATACGATTGAAGTATTTCTATTCGTGTGTATGCTATGGCATGTTGTAGTCAGTCGATGTTCGAAATGTTATTCGATCGATGAGTCTATTATATCAGTGTTGATCGCATTCTACTATGACGAGTAATCGTCTTTCATAGCTTGTTAAAATGTTTGTGCCAAGTTGTTTCACATAATTACACCGTCATTATTTGACGGGCAGAGTTCCTGATTACGATGTGTCTATTCACGAATACAGTTTGTAAATATTACTCAATCCAAAGGCTTGGTAATCGACCTATTGGTCTAAACTACGTTGAGTACTTTTAATCAGCTTTGGAAAATCATGGACTTCATTGGATTGGCTTCATCAATGGGTGTATCAAAAGGACCAAAATTTGGTTCTGTCACTATTCGTTCTGAAAATGAAATGATGTTGATTATACTTTAGAGGTTGCACGTTCTCCGACAATAGTCCAATGCATTCTGAATATAATTAGCTCGTAGTATTCAATGGTGCAGGTGGCAACCAGTCAATGTGAGCCCTCATAGACAAATTCATATATACTCGAGCAGAACGGAAGCGATCCTCCTGCTACTACGTTTGGTCTTCAGTTGTAGAGGGTTTGTATTCACCGCAACTCTCAGGCCTGGTCCGTAATTGGAGTAACGCTGCGGGGTCTCATTCTCTATCTTACTCTCAGGTACTTTCGCATCGCAAACTTCGCCAGCGGCACGTTATGTAATTATTATAACTCAAGGACGGCGTGCGGGCATTATATCGAATGAATATCCAACTCTTCCTCCATCTCCCTTCACTTCGTCTACTCTCATCTCACTTATTCAGGCCCCAGCATATTTGCGTTTGTGGTTTGTGAAACGATGATACTGCGAGAAAGTTTGAGTACGATCAGTTAGGTTTAACGTGGAATGGAAAGCCAGAGAATGAGCTGTTGAGCCCGAAGGCTACCAACAACAGACCTGATTTGCGACTACATGCTGATAGCCTATGTGAATAACAACATCTAACTGTATATCGTGTTTCATGTAGCAATTCACAATTGACTATTTACATCAGAGCATTGTTCAAGACTCCTTCGATGTATCGTTACATTCGTCTATGTTATCCCAACAGAGAATGAGGCAGGAGTTGGAGATTTGTTAAAAATGATCAACAATTCTCGGGAAACGAATGGTGAAAGACTTTTTCTGTTACCTTTTTCCTCTACTGTCAAATGGCTTGTCATTCAAATAGTACGCCACCCTTCGTTGATTTTTCATGTGATTCTGCGTGGAGTCGTCAGTGTCAATGAATATTCAAGATTCCGGTTTTGCCATGTTTGAAAGCAAATTCAATGGAGCATCAAGTACTGTCATCCACGGAACGTATGGCCTGTGACGTTTAAAATTTCCCGAACAAAACCAGAGTGGATGTGAAAAACCTGTACTCTATCAAAGTGCTTGTCTGTGTCCATTACACGGGATAGATAGGAAAAATATCCATATGAGCAAACTGGCACACTGACAAACATCCATGAGTATCAAAATTCAACGGTTAAACGTTGGAATGTAAATTGTTCATGAAAAATTATTGAATGAATGCATGAAATTGATAGTGTCTCTTTCAAAGTTTTTTTCATCACCGGAATACCTTTCCAATATAATTACATTCTGCCAACGCCTCTGGTGCCTTTGAGTAATTAAGAAAGAGTCTGGCACGCGATGTTGATGCAGAGAACAATTAATCTCTCTCGGATCTTAATCCGGTCTCTCACTTCTACCTTATCTCTTTTTCTTCTACCTTTCTTCTGTCATCTTTAATGAACGCGCTAGACGGTTTCTATCAGATGTTTCCTTAATAAGGTAACTTCTTCAAAAAATTTCATCGTAATGGCAGACATGGAGATATACTGGAATTGAATATCAGGAAAACGTCTTTACCAGCAATGTAAAAATAGTCTATCGAATTAACAGATGTCAACGATACATTCAATCTGTGAAAGTTTCTCACAGTTGGTATTCACAGCATTTTATTCATCACCATCTTGAATAGTTCAATCCAGTTCTGGAAAATTTAAAGATTTTCCACGTCACCTCTTGTGTTTTTTTTTTAGCAACAGGCTGAAACTTCATCGGCCTGATTTCTCTGAGTATTGTTATGTAGATGTTGAAAGTTGAAATAGGCGCATGAGGATTCACTTGAGAGCTCCTTCATGCATTCCGTATGGAATCAATTCGACATTTCGAATTACTTGAGTAGAACTAGTTTGATTATATAAGTCTACTGAGTCGGTAACACTCTGAATATTGAAGAGTAATTAGCCTTTGAGATGGTAAAACGTACTTCGTACATTGGATAAACACTTCGGGTTATGATTTGCAATTGATGGTTTCATCAGTTCTGGTAATTCTATTTGAAATCGGAATTGAAATAAACAGAACTGTTTTCAGTAGTTCGAATTCCTGTATTTTTACCATCTGTTCATCTAAATGTCATAATGAACAAAGCCATAAATATTCGAACAGTCTACTTGATCGGTCTGAAGACCGATGATTCCACAGATAATTATATTTGATGTGATACTATTCCCAGACTCGAAAATTGCAGTCACTCTCACCTGTCTTTCAATCGGAGTTATATTTGAATGAGTATTCTGGGAAAAAAAGGTGAGGATGCCATTCAATCCTGTTATCTGTTCAGTATTATGAGAAGTGCAGCAATAAAAATAAAACGTTTGAATACAGTTTTGCCCAACCAAGAGTATTATGGTATTATACAAGAGTTAGAAAACTCCTACTAGACCTCAATTAAAAATGTGGAATGAAATATGGAATTAGTATTCTTCATATAATTATGAGAGATAGAAAGTCTGTTTTTCGAATTATAGTCTTGAACATCATTAATACGAGGGTGTGCATTTCTTCAGCGAAATTCTCGAACTTCGTCAGGTTCTGCAGTAAGAAAAACTAGGGAGCGTTACTCATAGGGTAAAGACTTGTCGAGGAGATAGTGAGTAGTTTTCACATTGCAGTAGTCAGAGTCTGTCCCAAGATGAATATTTAAATGTGTTAGAGCTTCTCAGATAAGAGTGAGAAACAGTTGACTGCAGAGTTCTTCATGGGTGAAGCGTCGATGACGTTGAATATCTTGGCGTACGACGATACTAATTTCCATTCATCATTTATCGCTCTCTTTAATTCATCCGTCCCATTCTTCTGCTCTTGATGTTTGTTGAGAGTTTGATGATTAAGGTGAGAAACTCGATCGTTGTTCATTCGGCAAAGTTTTGAGCAAGAGTCATATTCGTAGAATTGCGGTAAAAGGAAATAATTTGAAGACAGTCATTAACTATGATATCTGTGTGGGAGTTAACTCCTCAACAACATGCTTGGTTGCTTTTGACAAGGTGCATAATTATATATCAGCAAGGTCGCGGGCGAGCGATCAACGAAATGGGGAAAGAGAAGCAGTAAAGTTCGAAGCACACGAGAATCTTCTACGCTGTAACGTATAAGGGTGGTTCATACTACTTTGCCCCTCTTCGACCTCTTTTTCTCGGCTATATCTTGAATGCAAATTCGTTGTCGGGTAGACGGCCGGAACGAATGCGATGAATAAAGATATCCCCCGACCTACCACCATATTTTTTTTCTGAGTCTTGTTCTCCATCTCAGTCTACCTTTCTTTTTCAACTGACACTCTCGAACTTTCTCGGAAGGGGGACGCTATTCCTTCCACGTAGAGTACGCGATTAGGGTATGAGGGTGAAAGACGACGACGTTAAAGAAAATGAGAGAGGGAGGGTAACCAGTAGTTTCAACGTTGTCGTGGTAGACGAAGCCCAGCACGTATAATTACTTGAGGGGATACTTCGCAATCGCGCTCTCGCGGCTACACGCCGTTGTCTCGGTAATACTTGCGGATTTTCTTTGTTTCTTGTTAATTTTTTTCCTTTTCTCTACAATTCAACATTGCCGTGCACATTACTAACTGTTGATGTATGCACAGAAGGCTTGGTCGTAACAAGACGCTTGCACGCCACGTATTTGTAATCATTCCAGGTTTTTTGCTTCTGAATTGTTCATTCAGATGAACTTGTTATAATCAGTTCCACGGACTTTTTATGTCCTCGGCCAATTAAAATTTTACCCATGTAATTATACATGTTGGAATTATCCAAAGATTATGATCTAGCCGATGTGTATAATAGATGATGCGGGAAAGTACTTTAATCATGTCCCAAATGAGGTTTAAAAATGTGTCTAGTGGGATTTGAATATAATTTTTACTTACGATTGAACTTCAAATACGAGTCTTGTACATGAGTGCATGCACAATGTTTGACGACAGGTCTGGTGCCGAGCGGCGTCTATTATCAGGCGCCTGACGAGAGCGGGTGCTTTTAACTTCCACTCAGCCACTTTTTTTCTCTTTCAAACCTTTCATGTAGGCTTCTCCAACTGTTCATTAGTCATGTGTTTGCGCTGACTGTACATTATACTTATATGAATTGAGTATATTATAAGTGTCATCTACTGAATTCCAGTGGCGTAACCGCAAGTTTTAATTGTCAGCATTTCAATATTCAAATTTTTTATTAGGTACCGCCACGTTAGTTATATTCAAGTTGTCTCAAGTTGTCTCAAGTTGTCTAACTGTGGGATTATTGCGCGACAAAAATATTTTTACGATGGAATAAAAAAATTGAAATGTGTGATAATGCAAAATACTGTGAACTGTACCACTAATATTTGCAGTTATCAGTTTTGTTCCTCAACATATGCGTGAACATAAAAGTATGGAGGTTGGTGAAATGCAGATAAATTCGTTCAACAACCGAACAAGGAAATGAAAAATATTCGTAGTAGAAGAATTATATGTTTCACGTGTACAGACATATATGGATATTTGTATGTATGTCTAAACAAATCTGCATGTCTATATAATTTTGTTATTATGCTGCAATATGAAGAGCTTGGAGCGAGAGAACTCGGGCTTGTTTTAATGATACAGGTTGGACGATAATTAATTAACATAGGGCAGTATTACAGTAGTTAACGCTCATACACCAAGTCACGCCATGTACTCGTACATATATGAACACAGTTTGTGATTTATTATATACAAGTGGGCGTTCTTGCACATTTCTTTTTGAAATGACAAATATGGATTTTACTGTTCGACGCGTGAACGTATTTTTCCAGATGCATTTCAATGTGTGTGAATGAATGGCTCGTTTGAAAAAAAAATTCTTCTGAATGTCCTGCTATTCGAATAAATTGAAACAAAATGTTTTTCATTTTTTTGAACATGAAAAAAATTTATTAAAAGCGGATTATTTAAATCGATAGCAATTTTTTTTATTTGTGTCAATTCTTACTATCAAAAACATATTTCCCATCAATGTGTCAAGGAATTAAACGTGTTAATTGGTTGGATGTGTAGTTGGAATCAGTGTTGTAAATCGGTTGAATTTATTTGCTGTGTTACCAATTCAGCTATTAGAAAAAAATTCAATCAGTGAGTTTCAGTTCTCGTGTGGAAAATGCGTATTGACACAGTGAAATATGACACAGCGTGTATAACGGTTTCATCCGATAGAAAGTGGTCATTCACTTTGTTCTTCTCTGCTTTTCAGTAATTGAGAATATTAAAAAACCGATTTATCATTTTTATTCATCAACAAGCAAATTCGAGTGGAAAAATTCTGTACAAATGTGCATCTTCTCACGGTTCCGTTTATTTTTGATGACAGTTCGACTATGATCACAAACGAAATATCATATTGAAATAATTGAGGCATCTGTACTGTAAGTAAATGGATAAAATCGAAAAAGGATCATTTCACTGTGACGTTTTATGCGTCGCCAATGGGATGAATAATATTCACCTGCTCTTGTCAGACATTTATCAAACATCACAGTAACAATTGCTGTCGTTTTATCAGCGTGATAAAGATCGGCGTGAACGTCTAACAAATATTGTCATGAATGAAAAAGCCCTGCAGGAGTTAACATGATGTTGTGATATGAATAAAATATATAAATATAGTTTCTTATTATGTCGGTGATGCTGTAGTGTGATAATGATGAGCTAATCTTTGTTCTGACGGTGTCGATCTCATGCTTGACTGCTTCTCGATTACAAAATGCCCTTTGGTGAATAGTTACGCATCAATTTATACCTCACTATAAAGTCACGGTGGCACCACACTGATATCGCCATATCCAGCTCATCGACACAGCAAATTGTAATCAGTCTTACTAAGCTCACGTAGATATTTTCATGTATTATTACATCAACCCTCCAGTATTATATACGCATAAAATAATCTGTTGCATCAGTTAATTCCGTGCGGTCTTTGATCAACGTACCATTCATTCATCCATCTCACTCTATCTTCAAGCACCACCTTTATAGATAGAATGCGCAAAATTTATTATTCAACTTGTTTATATCAGCTTCTATATACAAATAGAGATATTCTCTTCGTACTTGCAATAGCTGCGCGCAATCAAGCTGCATTCATGCGTGTATATAAATATAAACATTTCTTTAGCGTCTTCATTGAGCTCAAGAGATAGCCGTGTGAGATAATTGCTCGTGTGGATAAAGTTCTTTTTTTCGTAAAAAGTACTTATTATTATTCCTATTTTTCCTTCTATCTTAGACATGAATATTCAACAGTTTCATAAATTTTTTTCTGCATTGTTAGCGATGTATTTCTGTTCCTCTCGCTTTATGCACATTTCAAGATTGTATATAGATATTTTTTTGAAGCACTGCTGTATTTCCATGAAGTTTTAATACCGAAGAAATAAAGAATAAAGAAAAAAGTAGTACACGTCAATTTTTATCTTTCATATTTTCTTCCTCGCTCGCATCATCGTTTTATTCGTTTTTTTTTTTTTTTTTTCACAACCTCTGATTTCATTTCTTACCCCCAATCTTGCCTGTTTGCTCTTACTTCATGGTCTCGAGTATGCTGGCGTTGACGGTACGTCTGCGTACTCTCAAACAGACACCCTTTACTGGCTGAATCGCCGTAGATTTTCTATAGATCTCTAGGACCAGCGAAGAAAACCTGTTTATACTTTCAGGTGAATTGCTAGGAAAAATCATAAAACTTTATCTTATTCGTTTCTTTTCACTTCCCATCTTGCTTTATCATTGAAACATTATTTCTTTTTTCTTTTGTCAATTTTTTCTATTCACCCACACGAAAAATGCAGTTTCTCGTACACGTAATCCTCGTTCTTCACTCCATCTGTGTATATCCATGTTGCTGTTGGCCAAGTGCTGTACTGTTTCTCGTTTGCAATACGATTGCTGTACGCGTTTGTATACTCAACGGGCTTTAACGAGACACTTAATTGTGCTTCTTCAACCGTGTGAACTTCCATCACATTGAGTTTTTTTCTAGTCTCGTTCGTTACGGTAAGACCTGGCTGTAAGGTACCAGATGGCGAAAAAAAAACATGCATTGAGAAAGAGCTACCGTGTAGATGCCCAATACTTTGTGAGTAAAGTGCAAGGAGGAAAATAATTGTGTGGTGCATGCAGAGAGAAACATGAATAATATAATACGAGAGAATATTAAATTGTGATATGGAGTGATTGTATAAAATATTTTATTTTTGTGTGTTTCAGGTAAGTGGTTAGCGAGACAGGTGAATCAGAGGTGTGGCGGTTATTGCAGGTGTACTGCCGGATGCGATTTATCGTATACGGTGCCGCTGGAAGCACGAACAGACGAACACTACTAGTTTTCCCCTCACATTGCTTGATGCGGCGAGACTGGCATTCAATGTTGCATCGCGTTAAATGCACTCGGGCGAAATAGCTTGCGCGTTCATTGCATCGGCAACAGCAGCACCAGCTTTGGCTGTGCATCACAGCCAAAGTTATGCATAAAACAGTGCGTATTAGCTCGGGCACCATCGTATATATACTGAAATATACCGCATATGCCGCTATATCATAATGCATCATCATAAAAACATCACATTCGATGAATTATTTGGCGTATCATGTGCAGGTGCAAAAAATAAATATTGCCACAAAAAGTTTCCATGGGGAATGAGATTTATATAAAATGATCCGGCTTGTTACATGTGGTCAGAGTCTCGCGGGAATTCCTTCCTGTCGATGTGAAAAAATTTTTATGTTGCGTTCACTATTTCAACATACGATGATGAAAAAAAAAAAAAAAGATGATAATTAAAAATTTTGAGATTGGATAGAATGAAAATCTATGAATAGACGAAGATGTGGAGGATGGTGAATCAAAGCAGACTTTTTCAAACATGACGATGCAAACGAACAGGCAGACAAACGGGTATATTGACCGAGAACTTCACCGAACTTGTTCACTGTTGGTGTGGTCCTATGAATACCTATGTATAGATAAACCTATATTGAAAAGCAATTCGGGTTATATTTTTGCGTTTTATCGCGTCCTGTTAGAACGTGTAAAAAGCACTCATCGATTTTCACTTCGTACACTGACCGTGTAACTTTTCTTTGTTTCGTAGCTATCGGCTGTGCATATTCACTCCCCCTGTTTTTATTTATAATGAAAAAAGTTTTGTCGATTCATGTGGTAATTCATTATTAACGGATTCGTAACATTTTTTATGTATAAAATGTGCAAAAGTTATCTTCGAAAACTCAAATTCATCGTTGGGGGAAAAAAAAAATATTCAGTGCAATATTGAAATTCCAATTTGCATTCCAACGCGATTCAGTTTTCCTTTTGCTGTGAGTTATCCTTGATGATTATACTAATTATTAATCAAGATATTTACTTTAGTATTGGAAACAAGACTGTAAGTGAGCACAGATTCAATGAGAGCCGGGGTAAAAGATAATGAGAAAGTCATAAAGACCCACACGTAAAATGCGAAGGTACGTCTCAGCTTGAAATTAATCCGGTTATTAATTGAGTAAACTCATCCACGCCCATTTTCACTAGCTCACACCTTTGGAGGTAAGAAATAGCAGCTTACTTCACTCCTCTCATCCTACCTTCGTGTACGCTTTCGTTGACAAATTGCGGATTTGTCGCTTCTATACCAAGCAACTCAACGACGCCCCGAGAGAACGGTAAATCGAAAGCGAGATGTCTTCTTCTCTCGTTGATGCGACATTTTACCATTGTTTTGTTTTACTGTCAACAAAATTTTGCGACGGGGAAATATAACACAATGACATATGAAATTCAAGAGGATATATTGCAATCTTTTTAGAACACAATGCCCATACAGATTACCATATTTTAATGGAAAAATTTGTCTTATTTTCTCAAATTAATTGGGATCTTCCTTCTTGAATGACTTAATGCCAAAATTCAGCATTCCAAAGTCAATAAAATTATCCTTCGTTTAATAAATCCAATTTCTTCTCATTCGTCAATAATCAGTGAGATAATTGCAACAGAAAAAAAATTCATGGACAGTTCGATTGAAATTTCTTATAACTGCACAATTCGGGTATGTGTACACAAACACCAGATGTGAATAAACGACCGGGATACATCTTTCAACGTGTCTGCTTGCCTATGGTTGTGTGCAAGTACTCCTATGTCAATGGTATTTCATATAACTCGCGAGACAAACTGTGACGTGATTGAACGACATTACCTCGGATTTTCTCACTGATCGAATTTTTGCGATCATGCTTATAGCATGCTCTTTTTCCACCTTTCTTCCCACCATTCTTCCTCTTCTTATTTCATTCTAGTTCCTATCAACAATGTTGGCATAAAAATTTATCCTCAACAATAGCATACACTATGGGTTTTCGGTCAAATTGACAAGCGGCTTTATATCTTCCCGCGAAAAATGAAACGCATTTTTATATCTCATACATACCGAAAGGTAAGAGATAAACTTTGTTTTTCCATTTTTTTTTCCCCCGTATTTTTGTATTCAGCTGTATTTTTTTGCGGATGTAGCGATTGTTCTCTCGTTTTTCCCGCATTTTCTTCTGTTGAACAAATATACTCGAGTGAAGTTGTTCGATCGAGTGGACGAGCTTTGAAAATGCTTCACCTACCGTTGTAACAACGACGTACACTTCTTTCTCTTTTTCATTGGTTCTATTCACTGTTTCTTCAGTTCACTTTCTTCAAGGTGTGTACTTTCTTCTGTGATGGTATGGCTTTTATTTTCAGGATGGAATCCGTAGTCTTGGCACAGTATCCAACACACTCATCGTATTCTCTAGAATATATCACCTTTACTCGTTTATTCTGTATATATCTAACGTCGCCGTTCAATTATTTCCAGTACGTGGCCAGCCATTCCCATTGTGGTAGTTTCATTCCAAAGGAAGTATCAATGCAATGAAAAATAAACCTTCATTCGAACACGTTTTCGATAGAGACACTGATGAATTTTATGTTGACATAGTGTTGGTTAGCAATTTCATTTTATTGCTTTTTCTTATCATGCTGAAGTGTTTGATATATTTCACGATATGACATTTTCTCATATTGTTCGATTGCATTATGAACAAACGACGTCGTGGAAAATTTTTTCGGTGTATTGTCACTGTCAAATATTTCTTTGACACAAACGAACAAACGTTGTCGATTTGCAGTACTGAAATGATCAAAATGATGGTACACATTCGCTATTTATAAAGAAAATATAAATCCATGAAAAGATTTGCAGAAAATGATCGAATCTAACCAGTTCAATCAGCAAATACATCTCTGTACACTGATAATTAAATCGATCTTCAATTGCATGTTAAGCAGTGAGAATTCATCAAAGAATATTTACATAACCCCAATCGTCTGATAGCAAACTCCTCTGCATTACTATTTACACCGAATGGTAATGCATCTATGTCACATGTCGAGAACGTTGTTGCGTGGTTATTTTATTCATTACATCATATCTTCTTGAATCTATTGCCATACGTATGAACATATTTACACGTATTGCTTTACACATACCAACGCGTATTGTCTTAGAAAAGCTTTCGCACTATAGATCCGCGTGCGCTATAGCTCGTACATCACATCGCTACCCGAAGCCTCTGTTTGTAAATCATCGGTGCCGGTGTGTTCAGTTCTCGAGTGAATTTATAGCCCAAACCCGCGAGCCACTCGATTCATCAGGCCAAGGCGAAGCAACGTGGTTTTCGAGTCTGCATCTGGGACTTCAACCCTCGAGGAAATATCAACGCATTCATTCAATGTTGAACGTGTGTGCTTTTGTTTGTGAGATATATACAAACACGAATCAATATTCTACTCTGACACACGGCCGTTCGCCGCTCGAGTTCCACCCTCCTTCACCCTTCTCTTTCCACGATTCACCTACCCAACTCGCTGTGATATGAATACATGATTACAAAATTGAAATTGAACATATACAAGATGGACACCCGGCTACAGACCAAAGTACTGTTCTCCAATTCTATTTCCGCTTCATGCAAAGAAACAAAGACAAATTCATGTGTGAATTTGTATGCATATCTATATCCGTGTTCATTCGTTTATGTAGGTGGATGTTATGTATATAAATTGCATTCAGCATTAAAGTAGAAACGTTTTCTCTGTATGTGTGCAACCATATCAACTGGGGAAATTACGAATATCTATCTTATCCTTGGACATTTGAGGGCGTTCCTATCTTGAGCGTGGAAGAGTGTTGGAATAAAGTAAAGTAGCAGTGTGAACGAAAGCGAGAGATGCTAGCAATGAATATGTATGGATATATATATCAATAGGCGTGGTATGAACAGAAACGTGGAGCAATCATCAATCTCCACGCTGAAATATCTGCTAGAACAATCATAAATTGTGTGTCGATGGTGGATTTTAGATGCTAGTGATTGAGTCTTTGAATGTGTAATGGAATCATTCGTTCCATGTGGTCAATTACCACATTGTGAGCTCAATGTTTCAATAACGTATGACCATGATACACTTTCTATGTAATCATAAATATCAACTGACTCTTCTGTGCCTTTCATGATTCAACTGCTCTTATGTAGCAGGTTTTTGCGTTCTCGTTCAAAAATATATCATTAACTATTTAGAATTGTCTCGTTGTCTCTTCAAGAGTTTGAAAATGTCCAATATCCATTGAGAATCAGGTTCAATGGTGCAATGATGATGTGCATTCATTGAAAATTGATGAAGAGCATTTAGGTTTGAAAATTGAGTTACAAAGTTGGTTTTCTCATTTAAGCAATTTCCATTATCAAAAATTGGATCATCAATTGAATGTATTATGTGCCAATTTGAAGTATTGTGATAGAGTTTTCATCAGGTACACAAAATGATCGGACGTTAATGCGATGTTTCAATTCATATACAGTGGGGGAATAAACATGTTCCAAGTCATAATTGAAGTTTATTTAATATAGTTAATTGGCAGTTGGTATACTATGACATCGATTAAGAAATCGTGGCACACTGAGTTGTCATCGCCCATGGGATATGTGTCACTCTGATGGTTCTGTATGTACTCGCGCAGCTCAAGCGAAAATTCAACCTGTCACTCCAACGTCAGATTAGACCAGAGTCTTATAGCGAATATCGTTATTTTCGTCTCACTCAGAATGATGTTACTTTATTTTTCATCTAAATCAACTGTTCTCACAGCTTCTTAGTGTGTGTCTAGGTATGAGTGTGATAGAAATGAAAGAACATAAAGAAGTGAGCGGAAAACGAGTGCACACGTTAACCACACGCGAATAGTTCTCGATTGATGGAAAATACGAATAGATTGACTCTATGGTATATGAAGTGCAGCTCTTTCTTCTTTCTCATATATGCTCGCTGATGAAATTCGATTGGCCGTGAAGTAAGAATAAGAAGAAAGGCAGTGAAATTATTGAACGAATACGTCTCGTCTTTTTCATGGACGAGTGAATACCATGCTGGAGCTTGTGGAGGAATGACAGAGAGAATGGAAAAATCGTTTACTACCTTGGAGAAGAAAGAGAATGGCGAATATAGAATGACGAGAAATTGGAATTGAAATTTGCAGTGATGCACATAGAAAGCTCGCAGAATGTTTTTTTTTCTTCCTTTTCTGTATTCTTTTCTTTTATGTGAGGAAAAAAAAACAATGGGATTCACAATATTGTTTTCTATATAAAGTGAGAGGAAGTCTCGTGTGAGCAATATGAATTTTATAACATCTCATTTTCACTTTTTCTTGTAAAGTTTTTTGAATTCAGATTTTTTTATTTAATGGAAATAAAAATTGACGCATTCATAAAAATTATTCTCGATTCCAATAGCATTTTAATTACTTCGGTAAATAAATTTGCAGGGTGTATGGATCATTTCTCTATTCAATCGTCTCATACCAAATGGAATGTTCACGATGATTATTTGTGTTAATGTGGCGTGATATCAATCAACTGATGGTGCAACTGAGATTATTAATTTGGATGACATAGAATGCATTAGCATGGATCAAAGATTCGCATCTCCTAAAAGGTTGCCTTCATCATGTTCATTATTGTGACAAACCTTCTTGCTACAACGTAACATCAAGCTTTGATATGTCGCTCTGTATTCATTGCATGATGATTCGGATAGCGCGTCAGTAATTACGCAGGAACACAGAGACATATTGAAATATTTCTCATTGAAAAAATGATTGAGTATGTTGACGAGCCTGCTGTAAAGAATAACTCGACATGATACACATGTAGAATACGTGTCACGCTTGGTGGTAGCAGTAACGTGCCCATAGCAGCACTTAAACTAACTCATCCCCTCTCGGCTTTACTTCGCGATCGTTACCAATGAACTGACGGCTCCCTTGACGCTCTTTTGAATGAAATTCGACGGTCTTGGGACCCTTTATGAATTGCATTGGTGTTTTATTCAACCTCTGTCTTGAATATAGATACGTGCTGAAACAAAATGAATCCTACGATTTTTATCACGTTCTATTTGTCTTTTATACTTTTATTTTATATTTTACCCGACCAATCTACTGAATTTCGCTGTTATTGAATTTTATTATTGGAAAATAAATGTGGAAATTTGTTTTTAGAATGTCAGTGAATTATCATGATGAAGATTCAATAGGATCGAATTGGTGGAATATCAAATTGTCTATCAAATGTCACTGTTCATTAATTAGTTTGAATATGATACGATAAATGATTCGAAATGTTCCTGGTATCGAATATTCCAAATATTCCATCCTCGTATAAATCTGTATAGCTTTCTGTAATTTGGAATGGTTGGTCCTTTTGGATATTAAATTTTAATACAATATGTGCTTCATTGAGAGTGAAAATGACTTTGAATACGTAACTGTAATACTAATCGTGAACATTTTCCGGTTTCAAATTCATGATCATTTCATGATCAGAAAGCTGGCGGGTGGCTCACATTGTTTGAAAATGAACTAATCAATAGCTGATGAAATTTTATGCACTCCAAACAGAATTAATTTATTGCTTTCAACTGCAGATAATTAATTAATTAATTCTATTGATTTATTCATTGTGTAAAAGGGAAACTATCAACAAGAGTTCTCATAGAACTTCAATTTTTCTCCAATGGTACAATGTAAAATTTCCAATCATCCAAATCGTTCAAAATTCATTTTCAAGCAAGATAATAATTCTACAGAATATGATTGTGAAATGAAACAAAAAGTGGGGTCATTTCCGGATGAAAAGTTCACTGATCCCTAACGCTCTTCTCCTTTTCCAATACAGAGTACCAAGAGAAAAGAGGTTAAAGATCGAACGGAGGGAAGAGCCTCCGGGCTGCGGTCACACGCCCGACTGCCTTTTAATTCTGCGATCTCTCGACGATCGATTAACTCGCTTCAACAAATCTCCTATAAATCTCTGATAATTCGGATGAATAATTTTATGAGTGTGCAATAGTTAGTTGGAAGATTTTTTTTTTCTTTACACTTCAAATGTTGATATGGAAAAAGTATGGAGGGAATGAAAGTGATGATCAAGTTAATTGTGGATGGCTTCATCAAACTGATGACAATCTTGATTGCAAAATCAATACGGGTAAAAGCATTTCGATATGTTGTCAATCAACTCTATTTATGCATTTTGTCCCTCATCTTCTATACTACTAACTAATTAGTGATATTATTAACGATGATTGACAAACACGTAGATAGTCGATTAACCTTTAATATGCGCATTTCAATCAGTCTCCGGGGAATGCAGCATCCAATTATTATCATATCCTATCCATCGACCTTTGAATAAGATATATGTGCTCAATTCATGGTATAAAACTGAAAGGGATGGAGGATCATTTTTCATTTATATCCCTTGTGCTGACTCGGCAAATTGATTCTTTTTACATCCGATTAGTTACGGAAAAAAGTCTATTTCTTTTCAATTCTATTGATTGAAGAATCTTTCAAGAAATTAAACAATCATTATCGAAAATAATTGTCGTAGTGGATGTAGGTTACACTGTGTCTCTTTGAATAATCTCATCAATAATACAACATTGTAGAATGATGATAATATATCACCACAAATGTTTGTGGACATATATGTAAATTGTTGTCCTAGTTGGAACTAGATGAGAAGCCGCATAGTGAAGTTCGGTACACTATATCTCTGGAATATAGCAATTTCGTTTGGTAAAGTGTCTTGGAATTTTTCTCAAGAGTGTAATATATTTTGTGGTGAGGCCAATGGTGCACACGTTTGCCCTCTTGATATGAAGAATAACGATGGAGATGAAAATAAAAAAGTAAGCAACGACTTTATTTTCATGATATATTCACTGCCAGTTTGAGTTACATCCTCTTGACATGAAAAAGAATAAGGACATCATATGAAAGATGCACATTGTGTTAACAATTTTAATGATTATGATTCTAACACCAAAGTACAAATATTTTTGTCTCGGGTAGATGTGAAAATTAATTATTTAATGTTTACGTTTTACGTCTGTACAGATATGTGGAAACTCACGTGAGAAGAATAGATTTCAGATAAATGTGAGTCTCAGTGGAACTCGACATTTCTCCATTAAGACGCGCGATGTGTCGTCGGACTATATATTTTGAAACGTGTGGAAGATTCCCGTGAGACGAACTGGGTGAATTAAGATTAACACATAGTAGCAATGGGCTCCTTCATCATTGTCGGTGTTGGAAAAGAAAGATTGGCCTCCAAGAAGGACCAAGCGTGTGACCGGTCGCGTCAAATAAAACCAAAAAACTACGATGGGGAATAACAAAAAAGTATAAAAATGAGAAAAAAGGTCACGTGGAAAACCGCACACAGATAGACACACAAATACACACGCACAGTGCCCACATCAAAAAGTAGACGTCGCCTGCCGAGTGACGACGATTTTTCTTCTTGAGAGTCTATGACACTCTGCTGTTCGTTCCGGGTATATTCATCCATCGCTGATAATGATATACAATGTCCTTCAGAAACTCAGGTTTCCCTTGAGGCGTATGTGGAACGTTGATCGGTATTTCTCATGTATATAGATACCTTCTCAAACATTTTAGACTGGTCTCACTCGATCTCCAACAACTTTGTTTTGCCACAAGCTTTGATGGTACTGAATCTATTCTGCATAGATCAATTTTCTGAAAAAGTGACATTTTCAATTGAATGAAATATGTTGGCTTTGACTTGATGAGTTTGAAGGGTCGCTTGTGATGTAGTACAACGAAGAAAAGTGTTTGGTAAAGAATTTCGTAGAGTTTGTCATTAGTCACGTTTCCTGATGATGTAATAATTGGATCCAGCAGTACATCTGTCTTCAGAAGAGACAGTGGAAGAATAAAGTGTACTGGATGTTTCTTTCGTGTATTATTTCTGAGTTTTAGTATTAGTATTACATTCTACTCAACTTTTTACGATGATCCAATCATGAATTGGTTCATTGATTCTGCTTCTATTGCACTGTTTGGAATTTTTTTGGATGCTGTATGATAAGTTATCGCTTATTTTCCAATTTGTAATGAGTGTAAAGATATTGTGCTGTCTTGATGGGTTGTCAACCGTAAGGAATATGTCGAATGTTGCGGTAAGCGATTTTTCCGATTTTTCTTTCGTTTTTCTTCCTGATAGTTCCTCTTTCTGTTTTCTTTTTTTTAATTTATTTTCGCTCGTCTTCCAGTCCGTTGGGACGGCGTCCACGAAAGCGACCACTGTCCCGATACGCTTTGACGGTTGAGTTGGTACACCCGCTACAGTAACTTGTTTTCATCCCACTTTCTCAAAGCGGCTATGGAAGCAGAAATTTTTCCACCGATTTTCTATTTCATGTGTCTTCTTTTTTCATCAACACTTTTTCTTTTTCATTTTTATTATTATCGTTTTCTTTTCATCTGTTTTCACTTGATGTTGCTCCAGTCATTCTGAAATTATTGGATACAGTCTTTTGAAAAGCATGATGAAATTTTAGTCGACGGAAAAGATAGAAATTTCTTACTTGGTAATGAGTTTCTTGATAGAAAACTTCGTGGGTGGAATAATTGATTCATTACGTGAATTTTTAAAGAATGAAGAGAAGAATGGCAACATGATGGTGGAAAAAGAGAAAAATTGGAATATTCAAACTTAGTGGATGAAAAGAAGTTGAAGGGGAAAAAAAAACAGTCTGAGGACATACATTTTTGTATGGTCAGAAAAAGAAATCAACAATGATTTTAATCTCTTGCTGCCTACGTATATGAAATGATGATGCGCTGTCATCAGAGATTCAACATTTAAACGGCTGAGCTTCAGTCAGCCCTTCTAGTTCCGTTACAACAGAATAATATATTTTCTTTCTCTAATCCCTACCAGACATGTCGACAATGAAGCTTCACAAGTTTAACGTCTAGACTGTCGCGCTCTGAAGAACATATTTGTATATATCTGTATACTATATGAAATGTGTAAGGCTTGTTGCTGTTCAACGTTGCGAATTTTCTCTCGGGACTTATCGTGGAAAAACCGCAGAACATCATTAACGAACCTTCTAACGTAGTTTTCTATATACAAATTTATTTTATAATATCATTTGTTATTTCAATTCACAATTTTAGTCTGTTCAAGTTTGTGAATTTAACAAATATATATCTTCACTTGACATCCCTCAAAATTGCTGTCGCAAAAACATAAAACGTCGCATATTTATGACGGGACAACTGCGTGTCATTGTATACTGTCACGCGTCATTTTTTTTGTCATCTTACCCGTTCTATGTTAAATATGACTTGGGGTATTTTCCTCGTGGATAGAAACAACGATGTGGGAAACGACGACAGGCATTATCGTTAATTAAATCGAGACCATTTCGTCTGTGATACCGCGCCAATTAATGTGGATTCTCCTACTGGCCCCAGTGTATATCTGTAGATATCAACCGAGTTGAGGGATACTGAAACACAACGCGACCGTGAGAAAAGCCAGAAATGGCTCCTAAGAATGCCACTGAAAAGCCACGTAATATCGAAGCGGAAATTCTGAGGTTTGGGGTGAGGATTTGAAGAAAATACTGTGGCAAATCCTCTACATTCGAATCTCAAGTAGAACCATAAGATGCCTGTCAAATTCACCGAACCATTTCATCCTTCTTTTTGCGTTTCTACCTCATGCAATTTATATGTATTTGAACATGTTGACCACGCTTTGCATAAGTCAAAAGTAAATACATCAATGGAACTATGAAGCACATGTGTAAATTTGCACACGCACCTGACCCGGTAATGCAAACAACCAAGAAATGACTCTGAATTAGAATTGAAATGATATTGTTTACACGTCTCGACTGTGCGGTGGAGTTCTCTCAGTTTTCCTCGGAGAAGAATTTGCACTGTTCCATTTTTCTTTTCTCATTTTCATTTGTACTCATCCACCGATGCTCAGTTTGATGTTATAACAATAACAAATCAAAATTACTTACATCAACTCTCAACGATGGTCGTTGCTTACATTTCTATTTATCTCCCGTCATTGAGTAATAATAACAGTCATCATTCATGAGGGTTCGAATGAGCCATGTTTATCCAGCCGACTCTCTACTGTGTCAATACAATTTTTATTTCATTCTTATGTCATCACTGGAGCTCTCTCCCTTCTCGTATTCTTTTTTATCCAAATGCTACAAACTATTTGTACACTTGTGAAATGTATAGGAATAAAATCGGTAGATTGTTATTGTGATGGTGGAAGTTGTTGTTGATGGTATTAGCAGTTGAATATATATATTTATATGGGAGTGGATGGGCAGAGAACTGTCAGGATAAAGTGAGATGGTGCCTAAAGACAAGTGTTTATTCTCACTGTCTCTCCCCATAAATTTTCGCCATCTCCTCTTTCTATGTGGGTATGGTTGTATATTTATATCATGGTCACTGATGCAAATCGGTCTGGTACTAACTACTCTGAAGTTGCTCTGACTTATGTAGCAATTCGAACAAACCACAGGATCATGATTGTCTATATTTATCCTTAGAATAGCATCGGGTCATCTGTTCTGATCAAGAAGGAATATATTTTGTTCATGGCGAATTCAAGATGTGCACAAATCACTGGGAGAATTTATAATTCGATTGTGATGAAATTATTTTTCATGAACAATGCATAGTGGGTCGGTGGTTTTGAATATTGTGGGTAGAATTCGTGATATATTGGTACTGTGGAAAAGTTGTTTCTATTTTTATTCTCCTCTCATTTGTGATACACTCAACAATTCCGAGCATTAAATTATATAGGAACTCTTCTTTTTTTTTGCTTTCATTAAAAAGACAGATGAAATATCGTGATGAAAGCTGATAGAAATAATCGAGGGAATAATAGAGCTTGGGAAAATGGAGTGTGTAGAGTTGGTGCAAAATTTTTCCAACCGTTCGATAGAGAGCATAAAAAAAACCCCGAATAGAGCGGCAGTAAAGGAGCGTAATTGTTTCCATTGTAATCTGCGAGCATTAGGGTGAAAGAAAGAAGGAGAATAAAAGGGAGTTGGAAAAAAAAGTTTGGTTGAGTGAGGAATAGGACGTGCAAGGTAGGATCCAACAATGAAAATGGAGTTGGTTCTATTTGGGAGTATACACATGGTCCGTTTGTTCCTTGATGATAGTGGTGATGGTGGTTGGTAGCGGTGTGTGCGTATCGCGGGAAGAGCGCGTTGTTCTCGCGAATCGTTTCTCGGCATGTTTAAACTATTGTCTAATTGAACAATGGCGAATCGCCATCAAGTTTTTTCAACTAATGGGCGAGTGTAAGCTCTGAGCTAATTGACCTGATGGTTTGGAATTGAGGGAGCTCAAGATAATGATTTCCATTCATCAAAAGCAGGGAAATTCGTTACGTAAACCCTTGTTAACAAAGCAAATTGTTGTTTCACTTTTAATCCCGTTATGCCCACAGCCAATAAATTCAAATATTTGATCCTTTCATTCATTCAATATTTCAATAGCTGATTGTTGAATGATTAATCGTGTGTTTTTCAATTCCGTCGAATTCTATTCGATACTTTTTGTTTGATGCTGCATCGTTGCATCAAACTGATGTTCTCTACGCTATCCAACAATGTAATTTCACTCTTGACATTCACGCTTCCAGGCACACTAAGACTTTAAACTTGGCGTCTGCAACTGCGCTCTAATTACGAGCAGTACATGTTACAGACAAAAGGGCCGATGAACCCAAGCAACGTTTGACCATGCCAAGGTAGCTCCAACTAACTTGTGAACGTGTCAGTATAAAATGCATGCATATCTTATGTACCTACGCTTTCAATCCCGTATGTGAATGTACAGCAGGGGCAAGTGAAAGGAAAAGAAGGCGTAAGATAGACAGATAGATACAAAATGAGAGGGAGAATTATTTTTTGCATTGGGCTACGTGAAATGTAGAATGTGTGCAAAGCGATCATATCGAAAAGATTTCGTTCCCGTCTCTGAACAAGTAACATGCACTCGCCCACGGAAGCGACCTTCTCTTACTCGTTTGCCAAAAATTGTGCTTAGCAGATGTTGCGCGCCATTTGCTAAAAGAAACAATCATCGTGTGTATAGACATACACACCATATACACATCGTCCTCTTTAGAGATTTTTGCAGGATACCAATGTTGCTTCATGTTTTCTTGGTGAATGTTGGAGATTTATTTTATTCTACCTCTTTTTTTTGAGACCCTTTAATTTGTTTTCCATGCCACTCACAATGCAGTGCAGCTTTTGTACTGATCGAACGATTATTCACCTTGATATGTGTTTGTAAGAAACCGAATGTATATGTCACATGCAAGGCAGAAGATATTTCTTAGAGAGAAAAAAAATTATTTCAATGGAAATGACATACGATACTGAAATTCAATATTAAGTTTCTGTTTGATTTCAAATCACATTCCAACTGGGAAACTGAAGCCAACTATTTTCATACAGGCAGTGTATCGATTCAATCTTCGAACTTTTGTTTATATATTCATTTTTAGCAATCGTTCTTGGAGAAATTACTTTGGAGTCTCTGATTTTTTGATAAGTCGAAGAGTTTGTTTTATTTTTTTTCATTTTTAGTTCACGTGTGGAGACTAAGTTAAATCGACTTCATGAGAATAAATTCAGCTCTCGCTGAGTTTAGAATGTATGTTCGATTATTTATAATAATGCAACCGAGACACAACATTGAGTATGAAGTTGGTAGTTTATGATAAATTATTCAATTCATGATTGAGTGGGATATATATATGTGTGTGTAGATACATGTTCGCATCTATTCGGGAGCTGTATATACAAACTCTACTTTTACATGAGATATATGTTCAGCGAACTTGTGAAGACAGCATGCAGTGTCGTGCAAGATATTCAAGTTCTGCGTACGCTTTGCGCGTTTACTTCTCCCCCTTGTTCCTTTCCTCGCGGCTTCCTGACAGCACCACTCGGCGTTGGAATTCAAAGACGATGGCGTGGAGCACTACCACTACGGCCAAAGATATCATTACGGAGATAAAATGGGCACATCGTTGGCAACCGCCGTGGGGATAATCGAGTCGCGCGAATCCACTTCGTATTTTTTGTTTATTTTGTTCGCTTTTATTTTCTACTCTCGATTCTCTTCTGGTCAACTTCTCGACATATCGAATTGATCGCAAAGACGGAAACAGAAAAACGACGAAAATAAAGAAAAATATTTTTTTTTTACATGCATAATAGCGGAAGACATTAAATTGTCTGAACGTTGGAGTTGTATGTTTGTAACTACATAGTGCGCGAGGCGGCGGCGTCCAAGTGGAAACGGAAGTAATCAGTCACTTGGATCACTTCAATGTTGGTCGTTTTATAATTTCTATGTTAATGAAAACAATGTGAAATATGCTGTGTGATATAACTGAAAGACGCACTTACATTTCATGGATCAAACTGTATGAAATTGTTTGGTCAGAATTTCTTGATGAAGAAAAATGTGAACAAAGTGTCGTACACATGTTTGAGCTGTGTGGTAAAAACACATATAATGCTATCAGTTGTCGGCGATCCGGAACGCGCACAAGGGACGACAGTCTCGATGCACCGAATGACTTGCTGGCACAAAGCATTGACTCTCACTCTCGACAAAACCGAATTCCTGTTTGTTAAAAGTCAAAATAATTTTATTTTGCTTTCAATACTGTGTGGCGCGAGCGATTTGGCGATCCAATCGTAAAGTCATTCTCTTTGTCTTGGTATATGTCGGGCCTTTTCATGATAATTGATTAATGTTCCAGTAGGTTAAAGTCGATATTGGTAATGTCAATTTAGACAATAAAAGTCGTGTTTTTTTTTTTTTTTTTTTTCGTTAGTAAAAAATAATTGAACGAAAAAATAATATGACCGAACCTATGGTGGAAGAAGTCGAAGAATAATTACATCTGGGTAACAATTGTCGATGAGTCACATGTCTGACGTTTGAAATGTCTTTCAAATGCCAGTAGATGGCGAGACGAAATATCATTCTCGTAAGCAATCATTCATTGCAAAGTTATTAAAAATCCATGAAAATGTCAGTTTCAGTAAGATCATACTTCACAGGATCATTTCTGTAGTATATCTTCACGTTCTCTCTACTCAATAGTGGAGTCGATACAGCCACGATGACGAGGCGTAATCCTTTTTCCTGAGCGTGAGGACGACTTGAGGGCTCGACTTGTTTGAATCTTCAGTCATCGATGATCGTTCACCCTTTGTACTCTGTGCGAAGGGCTTGGAAAAAGGGTTTTCTGAGTGGTTATATTATATCAATTTAAACATAATGTTTACCTAATAGGTCTGGTAGTGTCTGATTGTCCTCCGGACCGTTAATGTTCATCGGCAATGTCTAAGATCAGTATCACACATTACGACGGTTAATAGTCATGAATAAATAATTGCAAATGAGTTTAATCATTCTGAGGACCAATGGTAATAGTTCGTAATAAATTTTATGACACTTCTGTAATTTTAAAAACTGGGAAGGAAACGTACATATACGTGTATGTATGTCAGAAGAATTGTGCCTTTTGTTTCAATCAGTCTTCATAACTTTATTTCACATTGAACAATTCTTCAAGTCAAATAAATCTTCGGCAAAGAGTGAAAATCACTGAAGTTATATATATCCGCATTCACATCACCTCCAGCTGTGAGTGCAGACGATGCGTCCACTTCACCGTAACGTTCACGATCGTGTAACGAGACACATTTTACGAGTGTTCAAGACGGTAATTCTTACGCCTTCTCGTTCGCTTTGACTCACAATTACCGTTCATGTTTCTGTATGCTATTGCAATACACGTAAGAACCGTACTCATGACGGTCCTCAGTATTTAAGTTGTATAATTAATTTTAATGATAATCAATATCTCAATAACATACTCAAACATTTAATTACGTCTAACTCGGCATACATTTTAATGATCACCATCTACAATTCATAAACCCATTCATTATCGCAGTATTCTTCCCTTGAGATATTTCCGAAAAAATTATAACATGAGCAATCAGTAGTTGGTTTTTGAAAAAAAAAAAACACCGATTGGATATTTCATCTTATAGACATTTATATCTTAAGCCTATCGGCAAAAATATCCTAATTTTCCTCTCAATTATCGCAGTAATATTATCCCAAACTAATTGGGCAAAGTTCTTTGTGAAACCGATAAAACAGAGATTACCACTCGCAGATTGGTAAAGTCGCGTGTTTCAGCAGCAACGCGGTGCAGCCAAGAAATTGGATATCGATGAGCATGCGGTTTACTTCCAATAAAGAATATGGGGGACAGGTCCATTTCAGAGGCAATTACACCCTGTTCGTTCATATCGAAATCGATCCACAATGTATATACGATATGTATACACACGTACACGCGTATACGCGATCGACGATTATTTTAATCAAAAAATAATCTTTAAACGCATACTTGAATTTTTGGTTTGGAAAAAATATTCTATCATAATGCATTTACTCTGAATTTACTGAGGGTTCACTGAACGTACATCATTATATCCTCATTTCTACAATATGTATATAATGATAAATATTCGAGATGTACTTCAACGTGTACAGCAAGCCGCGAGTTTAATAAACGTCGGGGTATTGTTCACCTTTGCCATCCTGTGCTCGCTGTTGTGTACATTATACACCGAAACAACAGAAATATGTTCGTACTGTCGGCTGACATGATACCTGAACATATATTCTCGCTACTCGTGCTTTTGTATTTGTACAATAGACATTTCTCTATATTCTACGTAGTATTTATCGCGGGCATTATCAGCTATAGTGTACATGGGGGGTGGATAATTATCACCATGAGGATCGTGAATCAATTCCAAGTTGTTATTTGTTAGAATAGAAATCATTTTTTTTTCTATTTGTTTTACTGTTAGATCAGGGCAGTAATTATACATGGTCGCATTGGGTTTGTCAGAAACTACCTCGATTGCATTTAACCACAGCAAACACTTTATTTCTATATGTCGATCGTCATTGATTACATAAAAGCCACAAACATATTTGTTTCGAAAGTAATTAGTTAATTGTGCATTCCTTGATGTAGATTTATTCATTTCGTGTAGTATCTGGTTGGAGGAATTTACATGTTTGAGATAAATTCCTGTCAAACTTCTTCACAGAGCTGCAGATTAACATGAAGCCTCGAATTAATCTGGAATTAATAACATTTGGAGATTTTCTACTGTTCTGTCAGTAGCAATCATCGTTTATCAAGTAGCTACAGAATTAACATGAGATTAAGAGAAAACCTGCGAATTTTCAGATACGTCTGGGATGGATAAGAATGAAATAAATACGACTCGAGGATTTACGATGGGTTTAAGTCACTTTTTTACACTTCAACTGTTAATTTCTCTCCGAGCTGATGTCTGCAAGAACAATCGTAAACTTATGTGTTCATCATATCGATATTGCATGGCTCAATTATCAATACGCTCATAATTGTTTTTGTGGTAATAAAAAATCTCAAACGGATGATTCATAAAGCAATGTTTCCAACTTTGTGAAAAATGCTTTCGGGAAATAATCGGTGAAACTATTTGGGCTGAAGTGGGATAACGTTGCAGCAGAGAAATTACGTGCGAATGGTAGCCATTATCCGGTTGTGACCCGCCAGTAAATCGTTTTATCCGGACCGCGCATTTATTTGACTCTGCCCGTGGGGCCAGCCCAGCCATTTTTCTGAAACTATTTCAAGTGCAGCCCATTAGAAGAGGCGCTGGAGACGTTAAACTGTTTTAGCATCGTATTCGCTCGTACAGAGAAACGACGCAACTTTTGTCCTTTACGACCAGTTGCAACTTAGATATATACGATGAATATCACACCGTTGCGAATCCTCTCGCTCATTCTTTTATATCACTCGACACAAGAGTGACTTTGTACTCTCCATACTCAACAAAAGAATCATATTCATTTTTACAACCTCAGCAAAATTCCCATCAGCATTACTAAATGTATATCAAACGTTGGTTACAGCTTCGTTTATCCTCCAGAGTGCATAAGAGTACCATTTACGCAATTTCATTGCATCTTTCTTCTCACTATTACATTTCATTTGATCTCTTCCTTGTCACTCAATTTTTGTTTTTGTTCATACATCGTAAAAAGCAACACAACAACACACGAGCGGAAATTGCAAGTCGTCGTTCTTGAGCAAAAAAAAAGGAAATATCAACAAAAGCTTATTACACCCAACCACAAGCTTGAGTGAGAGTGTACATGACACGTTGTCATGAGTTTTATATCTACTCTCAGCGTTCCGTCGTCTCCCATTTGCACGCTCGTTAAAATGTACGTAGAGGTATGGACAACTATGAACTTCTCTCTGTTATCCATCGTCATGAAATGCGTCGGTGGACCGCTGTCGCATATGCATTCATTGGACATTGGGTGAAACCAAGGCTATACAAGGAAGATTCGCATTTCTATTTGCGATTATATACAAATGTGTATGTTCATATATATGTATAGACGCCAGGATCACATGTAGATGTCGCGAGAGTACAATGCAAGAGCGACCATGCAGCTGCTCGTTCGCCAATGTAGCCATCGTTATTGTTACTTTATTGGTCGTAAATTCTACTGGTGTGCATGCAGTTCGAGTAGAGGGATACCGAGTACCCCCATGAACTTACCAACGTCACGCACGCAGTGTACTACGCTACGAACTTTCAGTTAGAATTACCGAGTTCGCGGTAACATAAAAACTTGGTAGCTTTTTATGTATGGAATAAAGAGTAGATTAAACAGAGACATGTTGGAAAAAATGTGGCCCAGGAGGCGGTCTACTCCCTGATCTTCGTGTTATTAGCATGACGCTTCATGTCAGAGCTTTTATGGGTGTTGATGATGAATGTTTGAGGATTATGGTACAAATAGAGTTGGTGTCACCATTGTTAGGTCCCATTGGTCATAGAATTCATTAGTTTTGTGTATTTAGAAAATTTTCGTGAATTAATATTGGTCCGATGAGAAAAAAAAATGTGGCCCATGAGGGGATCGAACCCGCGACCTTCGCGTTATTAGCACGACGCTCTAACCAACTGAGCTAATGGGCCGATAGAATATTGTTTGAATGAAAGAGTTCAAAAGGAAAAAAAAATATAAAATTACATATCTATGCAGATATTCAATGTAATTACATTGATTATCGATGCTGCAACTCTTTTCTTGTTCCTCGATATGCACCACATTTTTCCAATATAAACCCTTGGCAGTTATCGAAAATACATCAATCGATGAAAATATACTACAGTCAGTGCTTAATTCGATTTTATCATGTCGACTTTGAACGACGAAGACTTGAGTAGCTGGTGAGATGGCCATTGCCTCTCATCCAATGAACTTATACTCCTCACAAAGTCCAACAGTCCAAGCAGGCATATAAATAACGCTCGTGAGGCTGTCCAATGTAAATGCAATACAAATTGGACCGGGCTTCTTATTATTATTCATTGAAGACATTTGTTAGCTTATCTGACGTGGCAGTTCTTCCAACGAACATGCGACAAGTCTTAAAAGTCGTCATTAGCTCACGAAAAGATTGCACTCAGCGCAGTACGGATAAGCCCCAAAGCCCCCTCGACAAAAACTCGCTCCATTCATACACTCTGATTGTATATTTGCCGATGGAATAATCATTTTCTTTGTCTTTGTACATACACACTAATGGATTCAGATTCAATGATGCGCACTAGTGCACCGTCACGGACGAATCCAACCCGTCATCCTCGCGGATTACGTATCGATATTTCTTTTGTTTATATTTCTGTTTACGTGTACATTTTCTCCTGTGAACAATTCGTTGATCAATCGACTGGAAGAAAAATAGAAATAACGTCACAGCGATGAGACGAGTGGGAATATTTATTTATTTTTATGCGGATACTCTTTACACACATTCGTATTTTTATTTCGACTTCCTCTGTGGCATTGTGAATAGACTGTGAGACTTGTACTGTTACGCGAGGTTCAACCAAAGTCTCGGTAGAGTGTAAATGTTGCAAACCTGAAGCAGAAAAAAAAACTAGTCAAATGTGTACGTGTACTGCTTGTATACATATCAAACAAATACAAATAGTCATGCGTTTAAATGTGTGAGAAGTTGTTGAACAACTCCAGTCCGAGTTATCGCACCGCAAAGTTAGAAAATCCTGTTGCCTCCGGATGGAAACTTATCACTTCGCGACCCTACCCTTGGTATATGTGAGTGCAATATGTATATGTGCACGCGGTAGTTTGAGAACGAATGAACACTGTCGCAAAGAGAGTTGGTAATTTCCTCGATAAATATATGGGGGCATATGAAGAAAAAGCAGATGCAAATATGCGCTGCTACTGAAGTATCAAAGAAAAATGATGCATTGCACTAGCACCAAATACATTTTAACCATTCCAAAAATATATTCGTGCATAAATAATTTATTCGGATTTGGCAGAATTTCATGCGACACAAGAGCAAATATATCGTCTTGGAAGGTGGCATCTGGGTGTTTAAATATCTGTGGAGCCCGCACATTGCGTTGTGTCATGGCCATTCGGGTGGTCGACAGAAGAGGCGAAGAGGATTGTAAAGTGGTAATACGGCGATATATTCAAGGTACGCGACGTTCCGACGCATCGTAGGATATGTTATGTTCACGGATTATCGGCTTCTTGCCGTACGACTCCTACGATCTTCACGTGGATATTTCACTCTGCACGACACCTTAGCAATGTACTTGGTAAATAGCTATAGAACTAACGTAGGATCTTGGATGAGAAATGTATGAATAGCATTTAAAGTATATCATATTCTTCGTGTAAATGTTGAGCTCACATTATCAAACAAGTTTGTTAATCAATTTTGAATCGCTTCACGATAATTATTGGAGTTGAAATAACAATTGTTTATTATTCACCCGGTGAGATTATGGTGCGAATACGATTTGAATATTTCTGATGTGTAAATGGTGAAGGTGGTTCGTGAATTCATTCGCATTTGCAGCCGTCGCGTGTAGCAGCCTCGTGGAAAAATCATTAGACAAGAAAATCGGAAGTCGACGAAAGTGTCATGAAGGGTTGGGAAGAAGGTTAATTATGTTTCTCAAGCAACTTCGCACCTCTAGAATTTGAATAGAATTTCTCTAAAGTAGTTCTGGATTGCAGCATTAAAACCAATTACATTTATAGGATAGAAACCTGTTATCTTTTATTCTCACCTTCACAGAATTGAGAACCATGCAAGACTATATATATTTCACTTGCATAAATCCACAACTGCATATAACTTTCATCGTTATTACTTGTATGCAGAACGTACGGTTCGTGACTCTGTGTTAATTGGAGAATGCTCTAGCCCAACGAGAAACTTAGGTAGAATTCACTTTGTATTATTATAATCAAACGAGACCCTTAAGCTCGCAAAGTATTTCGATCGGGGATGGAGATCTTACGGAACAGAGCAAAGTCGTCTCAGTGAGAATCATGATGAAGATGTTCCGTTCACATTTTCACTTCTATGATCTTCTGTTTTAGTCTTACGCTATGAATTTCTATGTGAGGATGAATCAGGGTTTCAAGATGGTATCCTATCAAATGAATTTTTCTTGATTTGACTTCAATATACTCAGTGTTTAATTCAACTCGATCAGAGTACTTGAGAGACACGTTCTGTCTGTGAACTAATAAAAACTAGACAAGCTTAACGTTGTCCTTGCATTCAACACTAAAATCTGCAAAGGCACATGTTGTCATTCCGAATTATGTCCGGCATCCCTTTTAGAAAGTTGGGCCGGGTTTTATTACCCCGAGGACAATGTTTTCTTGGGTATCTGGTCTTAGAGTGGAAAGTATAATCCTACCTGGAGGAAAAGGAAGAAGAGACCACATGTGACTAAACTGTTACCTGATATTCTTCTAAACAATATGAATATAAACATATAACATAAATACTGCCCAATCTTTAGAAGAGGAATCCTTGTAATAGGTGTAAATCCGACAGTTCATTTAGCTGATGTTCTTGTTCATTATTTTCACTCGATGTACTTCATTAAATAAGAGAGAAGCAGATTGTTGTAGCAGTCAAGTTATCTTTATCACATTGGATGTCATTTGTTATGTCGCAGGACTTTCATGCGTGCAACACGAGAAGAGTTGCCGATATTATCATTGAAACATAGCCTCACTAATTATGGTAACTGGAGTGGATCTTTCCTTCTGTTTCCCGTTGCAACCATTTCACTATATTTACTCGACTATGTTTTCTCTGATGTAATGATACAAAAAATATTGTTTGAAGGATAGCCATTCATCGTCGAACGTGTGCAACTTTTTTTTATTTAAATCTTTTCCTGTACAACAACTTTGAACACATTGCAAACTTCGCAAACTGAACGCTTATGAACAGTGGAATGAACGATATCATAAATCAACCGAAGTTCATGATGCAACATGTGTTTGTGCGCATCATATCACATTCAATACATCGCGATGCTGCAAATTGTGTGTCGAACGTTAATAAAATGATCATACAAATGTCTTGGCGCGGAGATATCTTGTCATTGATCTTTTGTTGAAACTCTGCGACGCTAACCAAATATCTATGAACTTGGTGAAAGCACGATCAATGTCCATTAGTGTTCAGAATGGTCCAACAGCGCCATTAAATATCGATAATTCCAATCTTCATAATGCTTCTCCGTTAGAACTTTACTACCGCTTCACTTGTTCACCAAGTAACGCAGGACTTCAACTCGCACTTTGTTCATGGGTGCGAAGGGAAGTCAAGCGTCTGTCACAAATGTAAATGTGCGGGGCGAAAGAAAATTTCCTATTTTTGGAGTATTCACTAACAGATCATACCTACAAATGAAATTTCGATCAATGACTGTGGTTGAGAGTAGGTTATGATAAAAGTGGACAGTTTCTGGTATTTAACTGTCGATTTTCCGAGAGTTCTTCATGTTTGCTTCAAATTGGATGAGGATAGTTAGCAGCTGTCATTTCTAGTTCTAGTTCACAACAATTTTCAAGAAGGCTCATTAGCTCAGTTGGTTAGAGCGTCGTGCTAATAACGCGAAGGTCGCGGGTTCGATCCCCTCATGAGCCACATTTTTTTGTATGCTTTTCACATACAATTATTATGTTTGTATCACATTTATGGATTATTAATTTCTAAGAGGCTCATACAAATCACCTTTATAATTTCATTGTCCCTCCATATGAAAATATTTTGATTTTCTATAGATTATGTCATATGACGTGGTGGACAATTTACTTATGAGCAAAGCTTTCGTCGCCGAGCATAAGCTTGCGGAGCAAAAGATATAATCAACACACGAGTTACAACAATTAAAAATCGTATGAATAATTCATGATGTTAATATGGAAATAAAACAAATTTAAATATTGTGCATTCAAAAAGAACTGCGATCCTGCCAGGATTCGAACCTGGAATCTTCTGATCCGTAGTCAGACGCGTTATCCGTTGCGCCACAGGACCGGGTTATTCGTCTATTGAGAGTGATGTGTACTTAATTATTATGAAAATGTTGAATTTATTTGGAAACGCAGAAAAATGAAGGAAATGATTGGAGTTTCTCATACATTTCTTATGAGGTGAATAATTTCAACTTCAAATAATGAGTAGACCTGTGTCGGTTAGTGTCCCAAACCCATTTTCTGTTTAAAGTTTTAATTATTTTCTTCCAGATCCCTCTCATCCGATACTCCAAATAGTTCTTGAATAATTTGTGTTTCATAGTTTGCATTCAAGCAAACTTCTCGAAAGTTCACCATGAAAATCTTTTCGATTCCACGGAGTATTGTAGAATACAGTTTCTGAGAGCACTGAATGGACAAGGGATACCGGACGTGTACAATTGAACAATGAGCGATTGCTCTGTGTTTTGGGTTGTCGAGAAATTTCACAATAAAAATGTAAAGTCAAATACCCTTCATGGTAGCACAACTCAAATCATGAAAATTCATTCGTCCAGGACAATTTCTTGTTCTTAGTAGTTTCATACTGTTGAGTCGCCCGAAACGTTCTTTCTCGCATTTCATTTTGGTGCAAATTGTGAAAGTTTAAAATCAACGGATGTAATAGTGACAGAATCAAACAAATATTGGAACAGTATTTTGTGAAACCAAACTCCATCCAATAAACCTACCATTATTGGAATCGAAGCATCAACAGAATGAATAAAAATAAGGGAGAAAAATGCGTAAACCATCGCATGCGATTTCCATATGCAATTTGATAAAGTTGAAAAAGTGAGGGAAGTGCAATAGGTTTACTCGTGCTTTCACAGAGGAGAATGTCACGTATACATTTTCGATTTCAATATTCCTCTAAAGCAGGACCATAAAATTATTACATGTCGCGTATTGGAAAAACTTTCAACGTTCGCTTTCTCTGGGTGAAAATGCTGGAGATGGGATCGAACAGCAATGGAAAATTTATAACCAATAATGTTGCCGCACATGTCATCCGATGCAATAACTATGTTGCAACAACACGAGCACTATGTTCATGCTTTTCCCTGGAGTCTTCCTCATAGTTGCCCGTATTTCTACTCCATGAAAATATCAACTTACAAGCACATCTCTATTCATTCCATGAACGTGAGTGCACATAGCATTGTACGACCAAGGCACATATCAATGTAAACTTATGAAACTTTTTACGATTCGAGTTTTCAATTTTTATAGAATACACTGCACAGCTGCATTGCTGACACACAACTCTCTGGGATTGTTGTAATGTCAATTGAAATCACGCATTAGTTAATCGTTTCAGTTATCCAGTTACTTTTCAATATGTTGCGTCACTCGCACTGAATTACTGTAAAGTTCAAAGATGGAGATCCTGCTAAACACGTACTGCTGAAGCTACAACTGTGAAGACTTTTTTCCACAGAATGTTTTCTGCCATCGGGGAGAAAAGCATTTGTAGTTTCATACGATAGAACCTCTCGTGAGAAGAAGCATACATGGACGCGCGCACAACATTGTGCTACCGCAGCACATCAACAAATTGGATAGAAAAAGCATACGTGAAAAACTAACGGCAACTATCAAATTGGCTGAAACTTTGAACGATCAACGTCATGACTTGATTCTGTTTTGTTCGACGCGACAGGAGAAAACCGTTGACCCTAACTTTACGTCGAGAACTTTTGCTGTACCACGAAGTTTGCTCCCTTGGCGGAATTGTTCTTACGGTATTTTATTTACTATTCATACCACAGATGTGTATGTGAAGTTTAAGAGTGTCCATGGTTATCGCCTCGTACTTATTTTCCCTCGAACACGTTCACTGCATATCTATGATAAAACATCAGTGATAAATTTCATTTCAGTTACACGAGAATTTTTATTTGTGTGAACTCAATCTAGGGAACATATTTCCGAACATGTGGGAATTTATTGTCAGTATTTATAATTCATAATGTTTATATACATGGATGAACACATATCGATAGGATGAGCTCAGCGGATTTCACAACTCTTTTTTCTCTTCAACCATTATCATGCCGGGCCTCATAGTTCGAAGAATTTATGAGGAAGATTCGATTCGACTCTGTGGAAATTGTGAATTTCTTATGGGCGTTTCTGGTCTCCTTTTGTATGCAAAATGCACATCGCAGTACCTTTGATGTATTTTTTCTTCCATAAAGAAGAACCTGTATGATGGATGTTTAAATCAATCATGCAGAATGCGATATGCTATCTGTAACGGAAGGCACACAATTGTAATGAATGTATTAAGGGGATTTGTACTGGAATATAACAATCTATTTAAAGGAGTATCGTATTTCTATGGAAGCTCTAAAATTCCATCTCGAGTTGCTTGGATAAGTTGCATTTCGCCTGACTTGTATGAGTATCGTCTACGTAAATAATATTCTCGCACTTTGTGTACCAATATATGCAAGGGAGTCTTGTTGCGGATGCAAACACATTGGAAGCCGGATTTTATTCCGCATCCACACTCGTGTTTTATATTTGTGAACATTTATGCTCGCATACTCAAAAGTTTTTCACCGCTTTCAATTCTGAAATATCAAGGTTGTGTGCCAAGAAGTTGGGCAACGAAATATTGTCTGTTCCTTTTGTATTTGAAAACTTTCGAATGGAGCTATTCGTCATCTTCGGCTTGGAGATAATTGTTTTCTTTGTTTTGAGTGTACTTTTGTGTCATCATCGGTTGTAACATTTTTTTCTGACACACACAATGTGTGTTTGATCTCTGAAGAGTCTTGGAAAGAATGTGTAGAGTCGATAGGTTTCTTCGGACAGAAAAAAATGCCCCAAACTTCATTCTCGTTGTATAGAAGGTCGATTCGGAAACATGTCAGAGTAAGTCTTGAAGCACTCTCTCAACCATGCCTTTAGAACAATCCTCACGGTATTTTTCCAACTCATTCCTATCTCTACCTTCTCGTCTCAATTCCTCACACTTTCTGGTTGAATCGTGTTGTGTTCTCATTTCCAAAGAGCACCATCGTGAATCAATACTCAACCGTACTTTGTTCGAAGTAGACGAGATAAGGTGAAAAATAAATTGTATGAACCATTGACATTACCACGATTGTAACTGACAGTTCCGTTGGTATTTCTTCATTTCGTTGAATTACACAATACAGAATGCATGAAAAAACTGGGTATTTGTGAACTATCAACTACAGATTCACACATGCGATCATTCACTTACATTCATCGCCATTATTTGAGTAGAACTCTCGTTCAATCTTTTCTGGTTTAAATATTCCGTTGCTTCCATCCTCAATGAGATGGAAAATTCGAGAGTGATTTATTGAATTAGGTATTTATTCTCACCATGCATGAGCCTTTTATAGAGGGGTTGACAAAAATGAGTCATAGTTATGATTCATCACTCCTTTTGCCCACATGCTGGGACTCAATTTATTGGAATCATCCAATCACACCTACTACAAGAATCTTTAAAAATCGGTAGGAACATAAAAAAGAAGAAAAATGATAGCCACGCTACATAAAGTCAAGTATTCCTGAATTCCTTCGCTTCGTGAGAGTAAAATGGATGTTTGTTTAGACATACCCAAAAATAACGTGAATGGAGAACAACCGAATTATATTTTCCACATTTTCAAAATGAAGAATGCAGAGAAATGAGTTTTTACTCAAAAAAAAAAATTAGACAAATGTACAACTACAATTCAACGAGCAACATACAAACATTCCAAGACTTTAAAAGTTGGTATTTCTTTCTTCTGTTCAGTTTGTGGATATGAGAATTCGGCAAAGACTGATGGTAAATTGAGAGAGATGTGGAATCGTTTCTCTCTTGTTAAGAATCCCGCAGCGTTTGAACTCGCGTTCTACGTTGCTGTGGTCAAGGGTAAGTGGGAGTTAGAAGTAAAAGCGTCGCCCACCAAGCCAATCGTGCATGTAAAATATTATTGGCAATAAAAACCTTCGTTATTATTTATGACTATGACGGTTGGAGCCCGCGATCTGCGGGATATTACGGGCGCCTTCGCGCCCGTAATATCGCCATGTCGTGCGGCATTGACTGTAGCCAGAGATCTTTCTTTCTGCTTTACCGATCCCCAATACACGCACATATTCATTTTCTATGTGCGGCATCACTATTGCCACACGACTCATATTATGCGCCATTTTATTGTACGTGCGCTACGAATCCATACGCTCACGCGATCGCGCACGCACGAACGCACATGTGACGCCGTCCATTTATTCGTACGCTCGTAGACTGGCCCATGGTCTGTAGTATTTTCACCCGTTTGTTTCTCTTGTCATAAATCATTGTGTGGACGCCATGGGAATTCGTGGTTGCGCCTTGTCGTCAACCAAGATGACGCAGGCTGGATGGAGGGATTGAAACGACATGTCTACATGTAAATATATTTATTTGTATATGTGCGGTACGTTTGATATGTACTCGGCAACCGCCCACGTGTTATATGCTGCGACGTTATTAGGGAACAATGAAATACGACGATCGTGTATTCTTCAATGATTAGATTGAGTTCATCCATTATGTTGGAGTTAATAAATGTAACAATATGAACTAAAGTGTTTATGTCGCATCCTGATTCCCAGTGGTATTTATCAATGAATGCTGCGCATTGGAATATTTTTCTACGGATTCTTTGATGTTTATTCGTTTGGTTGATTCATGTCAATATGATGAAAGCAAATACGTGTACAAAATAGCGTGGAATATTGCTCAGGGCACATCACCAAATTTTGAATATTATAGACGATGTAAAAAATTTATATACAACTACACTGTGTATAGTATTCAAAATTTATCGACTGTCAAGACTGATAAATTGTTTCGCGGTACGTCGCGGATCGTAGTAGCGGACGTTATTGAGCCATTAAATCGTGATTACCCCCGCGTGTTATTGGATGCGGTGATAGAGAATGCGACGAAATTTTGCCATTCGTGTACACCCATACTTACATTCATCACCACTTTCGATTTTGTTGTATACTGTATTTATATTTCATTTTTTTATCACATAACGAGAATATTTTTCACCTCATCATTAATTTCAACATTTTTCATGTCATCTTGGCTTGTTGGATTTATTTTTCCATTCACACGCTTCATTTGTCTTTTAATCATTTCCTCTCACTTTTCCTTCCATTCTTCGGCAGTTAAAAGTTTGCAAATGTAAAATTTATTTGTGGATTGTCGTAGTATCTACGTATAATGAAATTGTAGTGGGCGATCACAACGAAAAAAAAAGGATTCAACGCAATATTTGCGAATTTTTATTCACCATAATTTCATGCATATACATTACTTTATTATATCTCTCCATTTCTTCCCGCTTTATCGGCCATGACATATGACAGTGTATTCTTACAGCTCTTGAATGTGGGAGTATCACCGGCGTATTGTTTGTACAGATGCGTTTGTAAATCCACCTTGGCCGGGATTAAAAATGAAAAACATTGAAGCACATTCGCACATATATACAGCATCTCACATGTGACCTAAGAATAAACGTCTCGACAATACCTGAAACAGTATTTTTGCATATAGTTATGGGAGTTTGGCCCAATTGGGAAGAGATACTTTGTCATTGATACTGAACAATATAAAGTTGAAAACTTGATAAAAGCAAACATTTTAAGTACGAAAGGACATTTTGTTCTCTTTTCTTGGCGGAAAACACGAGTTACTAATTGTTCTTGTCATACTTGGAAACATTGAGCATCAATAGTTGATGTTCATTTTCGATGCTCTGTCTGAAGAGTGAAGCAGCTTTGAGGAAAAGAGTATTGTGCATTTATACGTGTAGAGTCGATACTTAACGTTAAATATGCACGAGACTTTATGCAGATGTATAAGTGCTGAATGATGTAGGCAGCGAACACTATTAAAGAGAGTATGCAACTATTGCATATTCAACGATTAAGTGTGATGTACGAGTTTTGAGTGTCGCAGCATATCAAATAGGCGTAATCGTATAGGCCCGACGATAAATTCAGCGTAATTAACCAACCATAAAGCAATAGAGAAAAGCGGTAATATCGCGTGTACAAATCGGACACTTGGCATTCCGAGAATGTAAATCGATATGTACAACATGTAGTAGGACTGTGTGTTTCAAGATATATGTTGAAGCCCAGGCCCGCTGTGACCGCAGCCGTCGTTGATATTGATACGTTCTACTGATGCGTGCCGCATATAATACCTATAGCTGATGGAATATATAGAAGTCTCCACCGTTCATTTATGAAACGTTGCTGAATTTGACAGAGAAATGGCAACGAGTGCGGGGAAACGAGCGTCATACACGTAACCAAAACACCTGGAACATGTCGATTCATCGTGCGGCAATCCTGGATTATTTACACATATAGTGTGCCATCGCATACACGAACGATCGATTTAGAGAGGATGCACGCGCCCATTCAAGAATCGTTATGAGTTAGTGGTTCATGACACGCGAATCCTCAAGTGCTTTACCAAAGAGAGGGCAAAGAACCCGACGATTACTTCAACAACCTCCTCATAAAATAATCCGAATTTTCACTCTCTCTCTCTCTCTCTCTCTCTCTCTCTCTCTCTCTCTCTCACTCTCTCTCTCTCTCTGTCAGTAAACTTAATCATTTTATACCTTTGTCGCATCTTTTATTCCTCTTTTTTGTTGACAGTTGGTGGGTTTTTTATAGTCATTTTCGAGATACTGTGAACATTGATATTCGCACGATCATTTGTGAATAATCAAACTCAGTGATATTCTCGTTTTTAATGAGGAATTCTTCAGATATCAAGAACACGTTTGGGAATCATCTTGGGAGTCGTAGTGCAGCCACCCAAGCAGAGCCCATTTGTCGTTGATTGTTCACCAATAGACCTGCCTGCAACTATGTCTGACTCACTTCAGTGCTCTCGCTCTCGTTCTTTCATTCTCTTTCAATCTGATGCACTCAATGTCGGCCGTTACGCATCGGGGGATTCTGGTCGCGTTGTAAACTTCATCTCTCGTGCGGTTACAAGGCCACTTTATGTTAGCTGAAGCCGTAGAAATTGTTTGTTAATTGTCTGCTGTTGCTGATTCTCTGTCTCATTGGTTTTCTCGTGATGGTACTGTTGAAACAATTGTGGCTACTGTATCCATCGTGATCTTTGTATGTGATTCATGAATGCTGTGGCCAACTTGTGGGATATCCATCCGAAACGGAATGTGATGATGGGAAAAAAAACGTGAGGAGATAAAATGTTATGAAGAAGAATATTATTGAAATTTAATGATGCACCGAAATATAAATTGCATCCCTTATTACTCGGTTTGGATCAATCTTTGGTTGACACTTTTATTTTTAGTTCATTCCACTTTCTCCATTTTATTTAATGACAGGAAAATTCCAAGCAATCAAATACCTCTCGTGTCAGAACTTTTGAATTTCGAACATTAAATCACATGGTCTATGGAGGGAAATGCACGAATTATTAAAGTGTTGAAACGAGTGATTTTGACACATCTAATTAATGATAATTTATTATTTATTGTTATGCATAATTATTATCTACGATTGAATGAATAGAAATTATAATGCAATATATCTTCATATTTGTTTCAGGTAAGTGAATGACAATGTGCAGTCTGTGCAGCAAATTCAATTAAACCATTTTGACGAAGATGGATAAATTTGAGAGGTATGTAACGAAACTATGAGAAGTTTGCATACAACTTGTTCGTCTACGACTCATTGACGATGCGAATCAGGTGTCTGAGCGAAGAAGAAAGGTAAAGAAGAATGACTCTCTTTTTTCATTCTCTCAAGTCGCCCGGTTGCAGTAATTTTCTTGGTGAGACGACGGCGGCGGCGGCGTCTTGTGTCTCAGTGGCGTGAGAGCTGCTCGTTTATCGCTCTCGCTTTGTTCCACGTGGCGCGTATGCAACCCGCGAATAATAGCATCAGCTATATGAGGTAATTTACCGGTGGGACGTCAGAGGAATCGCTGCGGGAAGCGTCGACTGAATTCGTGCTGCGAAAACGTTCTCGTCGTCGATATTTATCTATGTATTATGTCTATTTCTATAGATTCTATGTAACTGTATATTGGTTCAATAACTTTCAATATCACTTGACGAGTATTTGGTCATTTACGATAAACATCGAGCACCGCAAATTCCACATCGATACACAATGATACGCAATATAAATTGAATCGGTGATACGTCAATGACACAATAAAACATTAAGCCATTTCATTGGTAACCATAAAAGCAATTGGAACTTCGTCTATTATCGGACAACTATTATTCGTGTTGTGTAGTTAATTAACAAATGCAAATATAATTGTTGGTTCATTTATGTGAATTGCATCTCGACAAGTTCTAAATGCCCGTCACGGATTTTATCCATGTGACATAATCAATTTGATATTTTTTCCTGCCAAGGTGGCGCGACCACACAACTGGCAGACGACAATAGTTTGTTTTATCGGCAGTACGTGATAGCCGTAAGAAACATTGACACAGTCGGATTTATTTTGTTTTTTTTTTTCCTTGTTTGCGACGTTTTGCTATGAAAACGTCTGCGCGTCTCGTCGCGCACAACATTGCAAGATAACTCGTGTGAAAATTGGATTTCTCTTCGCGCGCGACGCCAACGAACTTTTGGGCCAAAAGGTACGTGCACCACCGCTGAGAAGTAGACAGCATCACAGCCGAGTGAAAAAGGGTGTGAGAGTTGGGTTCACAGGAATTTCGGGTTCTCCTTACTGCCAAGTACACACGAAGGACTTGGCAAAGTTTGCCGCTAATGCGGCTGTGGACTCGTTTCAAACTTGGTGAACAAAACATCTCGACCCGTTTCGCTTTCCTCCGCGAACTTAATTGACGAACTTTTGTCGTCATTGCCGTCACCCTCGGTTCTTTATGAATCGTTTGCTCGACTCAACTTGGCATTTCCACTTGCTATATGATGTTGTATTTCTTGAACTAACGTATCGAGTTCACTCGACAATTATTTCTTGTCAATGAATAAATAGTCCACAATTGTTCAAATTTTAATCAAATATTATACTTCCGTTTAATGTTGTACAAAACATTCAACGAATTCGCATTTTAGAGCGGAAATTTTCCCGAAATGAGTTTAACGATCTCATCTCTTAGTTTCAAAGTACATTGAGACCAAAAAAATAGAGTCGACCAATCATATTGCACTGAATAATTTGGCAGGGAAGTTTCGACAACGGTTGTATTGATACTGCTCAATATTTCATAGATTGCACATACACAATCAAGAAACGAAAATATAACCAAGTGCTTCCAAGTTATATTCACATACTGTGATATCCTGGCTCCTGATCGATTTATTCTCCATGATCCACGAAAAAATAAAGATAAAACTGATGGCGTAATTTGGATTGAGAATGATGTAAAGTTCAATATTCTGAGTGGTGTGCATGATGACTCTAATTTATTTTACGATATGTCGATAGAGCCCATTTTCGTCATAAACGAATGAGGCCGAAAATGAAAATAGGGGTGAAAGAGAAAAGGGAGAAGTAGGAGGTTGAGAGAAATTGGAGTCGGGATATGAAGCTGGTAACGCAACTTAAAATGTGTAGGTATAGCGTCGTTTAGTTGAGAGTAACGAGACTGGAAGCGCGCTAAGTAATTCACTTACATCGGCCGTGCAGCGGACGTTAACCGATCAATATTAAAGCCTATACCCTCTCGACGATTAATTTGTGATCGATCGTTACTAAATAGTACTTTTACGTCCTAATTCGTCGATGATTACTTACATGTCTTGTTAATTTGTGAGCGGTATCAGCAGCTCCTGAATGAGACAGAAATTGCTGAGAAATTTTCTCGAGTTTATCGATATTTTCCTTCATTTGAGAAATGTTTGTTTTGTTTACTTGCGCATCAAAGCGATAATCTTAATGGAATTGAGAAGTTTCAACTCTCGTGACGCCGTATTTGTCAAAGTACTTTCTTGATTTTTTATTAGCTCATCGGTTTGTATCACAGCAAGAATTTCTGCCACTCTCACGCGGCACACTTGTCGTTTACTTTAGAACCGTTTGATGTTAATTCAAGGCAGCCGTGAATTCCGTTTCTGCTCTCAAATTATGGTGGAAGTTTGGGTTCAAGGCGTAATAGAGTTTGAATTCATTTGTGTTATTGAAACAGTCAATTTCCTCACAACTTTACGACCTTTTACCTCTTACAGTCACTAACGATTTTATCAAGTTAATTATAAAATAACAAGCAGATGTATATTCAATATCAGGATCTATCGGTTCATGTATAATGAGTTCACCCAATTCGTTTAATTTTTCTTCCCACATCGTATCCAAGTGTGGTGGGGCAATGAGTCAAGTAGTGAATTTCGAAAGTGAAGTCCAGAAGAGAAAGTAACTTGCATGTGTGAGAGAGTTTTACTGACCGGCGTTCAGTCATCGCGACGTTGTATTAGTTGGCGTATTGTGTACGTACAATTCTGTTGAGACAGTTGTGTATGAGAAAGTGTCAACGATGTTTCCATTCGCATTCTGTGCAAATATACCCAATTTACTTCGAAGTATGAGGACAGCAATGAATGAAGACAGTGATTTTAAGTATTATTTGCGTCAGTTCGTCGTCTCACTAATCCCTATCATGAGCACAGTCGCGACGGGAATGACAATGGGGTATAGCGCAGTGTTACTTCCCCAATTGCGGCGGATCAATGCAACCAGCATCAGTAATGTCACTCGATTCAACGAAAGCCCAGCGACGGGATCGGATGACCCGACAATTACAAGCACGCATGAGGAATCATGGATAGCCGCTTCGGCAGCCATAGCAATGGCACCGGGCTGCTGGATATCGAGTCTTCTGATGGACAGGCTAGGTAGGAAAAGCGCCTTCATGGTAATCAATCCTATCTTCGCGCTTGGTTGGATTGTACTAGCTCTCACTAGTGAATTCACTGTGTTGATAGTTGGTCGGTTGCTGTGTGGTTTCAGTGCAGGTCTCTTAAGCGCCACGAGTCCAGTTTACATAACTGAGATCACTCATCCAAACGTCAGAGGTTTACTCCTTGCTTGTCTCAGCTTAGCTGTCGCACTTGGCATACTCGTATCCCACATATTAGGAACTTGGCTTCATTGGCGGCACACCGCCCATTTCTGTGGTGTAATTCCAATTCTGTGCTTTGTATCAGGTTACTTCGTAACCGAAAGCCCGAGTTGGCTTTTGAATCACAAGGGCCATGACGCTGCTTTAACAGCATGGAAATTCTTCAGAGGCGAACGTTGTTCCGATGAATTTGCAAAAGTTCAAACTGTTCAAACTTGTGCGGAAGATGTGGAAAAATTATCGTGGCGGGAACTTTACTTCGTTAAATCATTTCTAATGCCTCTATTTATTATCTGCGTGTATGCTTTTACAAGTCAACTGTCTGGGATCAATGTAGTGACATTTTATTGCGTGAATATGCTGACCAACATGGCTGGACCAAATAATGCATATTTGGCGACGTTAATTCTTGACATTGTGAGAGTGATATTCAGCATTGTCGCATGTTGGTTGATGAAGAGATGTTCCAGGCGACTTCTCACAAATGTATCCGGCTATGGTACCGCTATGGCATTATTTGCATTGTCAGCATGTTTATACAGCGATTACGGCAAGCCGTGGTTACCCATTGTCTTGCTCCTCATCTATACATGTACAGTGTCATTGGGATTGGTGCCATTGCCATGGCTATTGTGTGCTGAACTTTTTCCTGATGTCAGGACAAGAGGCCTGGGTAGTGGATTGAGCACTGGTTTCGCCTTTCTCTGCTTCTTCATGGCGGTAAAAACTGGACCGTTTGCCCTAGAGGTGATTCTACCGAGCGGTGCGTTCGCAGTTTATGGTACAATTGCTCTCCTAGGTACTGTCTTTCTGCACTTCTGTCTACCAGAGACCAAGGACAAAACCTTGAATGATATCAAGAATGATATTATGGGAATAAATACCGATGAGACAACGCTTAAAGTGAACAGCTGTTGACATTGCTCTTCCCATTTTTACATTGAGTTATTTATTTCATGTTTGTAATTTTTTTCCGTTCTCAAGTTGACATTGGTGACAGTGATTTAGTGATGTCCAGTTTAAAAGGAAGCCGCTTGCGATGTTGACAAATGTATGTTGCGACAGTGTGACACCTAGCCGTGGACTAATTGCTATTGCCAACTTTCTCTCACTCACTCGCGCCTTTATTGAACGGATCATACTGCACGCCACTGCTCGTTGGTTAGAACGCACTCGTTGTCACTGGAACTGACAAGAATTAATTTTCCTGCCATGCCTCCACCGTCAAAGCCCATCGCACCAGTGTGGTGTTTTCGCTACACTCGTTGAACCTCGATCAGTGAGAATTTCTGTGAGAGTTCGCCATGCAATTATACCATTGCTCCATTTTTTTCGGAGAAATATGATGGTCCTTCAGACAATACTGAACACTTAATAAATAAAATTGAGCTTCATTTTTGGTTATTTTCATTTGTCTGTTTGACAACCATAAAAAAATACATGAGACATAGAAAGAGTCCCAGAAGAGAATGTAATGTACATAGTAAATATAAATTTTTAATCTGTTCACCAAATTTTCGATTATTCTGATTCCCTGCAACTATAAATCGTGTCAAATGTATTTGAATTCTCACTCAGAAATTTAATCAGATGGACACAATTTTTTTTTGTATGTACATTCTTTTGAGGAAAATTATTTGTGGTATCTGCTTCATTATTTGATTAAATAACTGAAGTTCATATACGTCAGTGTATAATACACATATATACATTCAGTAGCAGAGTTGGTAATATCAGTTACGTGATTTACGATGATAAGGACAATCTCGGTTCAATTTCCCACATGGAACGTGCCAAAACTGCATATAATCTTCATGAATGCCAAACTACGCTTCAACATACTATCCCATTACTCGTTCAAGCATTCGGGAGAGTTTTTTTTGTGATGTTTGAACAGAGTATTATGAACTCTCATTAGATTATATGATTAATTGGTTTTTACCTAAATTTTTGATGTTCCGTTATGAATAAATCCGTATCCGTATTTACTTCGAATTCACATCGGTTTGGATAATTTCATTATACACCAGATATTGCACAATCTATTTTCATCCAGGAAATCCTCTCACACAGGATATTTTTCTTATGCATAATCAGGTTAATTAAATAAAATAAATTAAGATCAGTCAGATGGATCCTCGCAGAATGTCATGGATAAATTCATCGGAAGAGATATTTGCAGTAATAGATCGAGAGTTTAACCTTTCATGACTTCCAGACCGCGGTATCCGCACGGTGGGAAGTATTTTTGAGTCGAATCACACATTAACGTCACATTTTCCATTACAAATTCAATTAAATATCCTTTGCTTGAGATTTGAAGATTATAAAATTAACCTGACATTATGGGAATTGATGAGAAACAATTCTGATAATGATCCACTTATTGATCCATTGAACATCGACTGTAATAGAATTTACATTTGTGATGATTTAAGACTTGGATCGATTTTCAATTGTACACTTCACTGTATTGTCATTCCAACTTCTGAGTTGTGTATTTATTCACTTTGGCATAAAATGGAAGAGTGAAGTGTTGTTAAATAGTTGAGAGATAAGAGTTTCGACAAAACACACGGAAGATCAGCTGTATTATTGTTACATACAACCGACATGAGTGCCGCAAGCTCGCGCATCAACTCTATTCAAGACTTGTCTGGGTTATAAGAAAGAATAGTTGGTTGACTTTATATTTCTTTTTGTATGTATGTGTTCACACTACTGTGACCTTTATGTATATCGCAAACTCACCAAGCTCCTACACGTGTCTCCTTCTCGCTTATTTTCTTCTACCATTGCCACCTCTTTATTCTCGAAATACGTAACTCGTGATTTTCACGAATGTGCGCGAGGTTAACGATGTCGAGTTTCCTCTTGCATGGTTACTATTAACCATCAGTACCCAGTACCGTTGTGGGGCCCAACTTTCCAAGTCGTTCGCTCAAGTAACGAGAAATGAACTCTGAAAAAGCCAAAAGTACGAGGAAATGGCGAAAGTAAAAAATATTACAGGGCTCACAAGTTTACGAATACTTGTGAGCGTTCTTTTCATTCTTTTTTCATTCTTTCACATACATTTTTACGTTTCTATACTACCAACAAAACTCATTTCTTCATTTTGCTTTCATTTTCTTTTTTGCCTTTACTCTTTGTGTTTATTTTCTCCCTTCTGCTGCTGTTACTTCTGATTGACCACAAACACGCGATGAAGATTGATTGTACAGTTTCATTTCATTTCGCACATTTTTCATAGACTTTTTGATTGAGAACAAAATCTGCGAATTCATATCCACGTTATATGAATTGATTTTATGCAATCAATCACTGATTAGCACTTCTTCGTTGTAGAATAATCCTATTCAATTCGTTGATATTATAAACCAAATTTTCATTCAATTCTATATTTCCATTGCAACAAGTTCCGATTCCGCTTTCAACGAATAAATTATGCGATAAATATTCCATGTCTGAATAGAGTTATAGCATGCCGTGTATATGAAATGTGAGGAGATACTTCGTCAGTACTTTAAACTATTTTTTTTTATTCATTTTTGGGTACGGAAGATGGTTGAAAATCCGCGGGCGTTTAGATCATGGACATAAAAAGAGTGCATGAAAAAAAAACAACATAAAATAAAAGAAAGTAAAATTTCTTGCACATAATATTTTTTGCCAATTCAGCTGTTGGAGAAAAAAGGATTATGACCTCGTTAAGCTAAAAAACACGTTAGAAAAAAAAAATATCTCGCCAAGAATGACTATATATTTTTACACAGTGTCATTCTTCATTCGAATAAATTTTCCTTCTTCCAAATTTCATCAGAAGAAAAAATGTTCCATAAATTTTTACGACTAAGAGTAAGAACAGGTGAAAGATGACATTCATACAACAATCATGCGAAGAGTAATTTTCTACTAAAAATAAATCATACAAAAACAAAAAAGCGTATGACAGAACATTATAATATCCAGCTGCTGGCACACTAGAATAAAGACTCATATGTATTTGAAATTCTCTAGGGCCAATACACAACTCTGTATCTCTTTCTCCCTCGCTTCAACGTAAATTTTAACCCTATTGTATCACTCGCATGCGGACACCACGCCCGATTGCAAAACGATTACCCAAAGGCATCGCTCGCATATATACACGGGACGTGGGAATACATACGTTTTATATGCGGCTATAAAAATGTATTAGAGAATCTTATATTCAAGACTCGACGTCCCTTGGGAAGATAAAGCAGCGCGCCCTGCTCTGGGCTATACGTGTCCGATATGCGATATTTTCAGGAGAAATGACTTTGTTCCTGTGCACCACTCTGTTCGTTACTGCACTACAAATACATTTTTATCTTGTAAAACTATCTTCGACTTTGTGTAGATTGGAATAAAATTTTTTTGAGTCACACTTTGGCTAAAATTTCCATGTCTCCATAATGAGAATATCACCATTTCCTTCATAATCGTCTAATACTCACGTTTTATTTATTCATCACGTTTCATTTCCGCGTTTATATATTTTTATATAGTTAAGCTGATTTGAAATGTATAATGAGGAACCAGGTTATTATAAGAATTTTAAATGCGATAGGACCGGAATAACAAAGTCGGTTCATTATGAATTTATGGAGTTTATTAATAACAAATGTGAAGGAGTATTCGAATTTTTAGGGTAGAAGAAAAATTATAAATTGTATAAATGCAACTTCAAATGAGTACCTGTCACAAATTTTAACTGCATTCAAACTGAACTTGTCACATTGTTGATGACATAATCCGGATGTTGTTGAGCCCACAACAATACAACTGTTGGTTATTGTTTCTGTTCGACTCTACATGTGACAAATACATACATCGTGTATAGTGTAATCGTCGCATGTCATTTCGATGCGTATGCACAATGTTCGGTGAGTGTGTATGCATGGCGTTCGTTCACTCGCTTGTCTATTTCATGATGACTTTTGAATTCATTTTAAAATGGCATCAGTGATGCTGTACAAATTGAACTATTCATAACATATTTGCATATTGATTCAGAATGGGAGTAATTATTCAGCGGTGTTAGCGTTTATTTATAGTTGGGGAGAGTAGTACCAATCGATTCACGTTTGTCTTACATTGCGTGATGTAAGAATGAGGAACTGAATAAATTAATCAGATCCATTCAAGAGATTCCTTGAATTTCATGTCAATTTCGTGCAATAGTGGACAGAAATTTTTGGAGTATTTTTATTGTTTTTTTAGTAGCATCAATTGTTCAAATGAATTTTATCACCAATAGACGTTTTCACAATTTTCTATGAGCGGTTGTGCGCACTTTCGAATGCAGTCCATATGAATTCTGTAGAGTATGAAGCAGAAATTTGCTAAGTAGATTAATTTTTTTTATCCTAGTGGAAAAAGTTGAATGAAATAAAGTGGTATAAACCGAAAATCGTTGCATGCGCGTTAACGTAACGGTGGACTATTTCAACATAATCGGATTAGGTAGCGAGAAAAAGGTAAATTTCACTGTGTGCATTTCTGTTGGATGAAATATATTTTCCATATTTCTTTTTTCTTTCTTTTTTTCATTTATAAATGATATATACATACATAAGTGCATATGGGAAATATCTCGTACGGTTTGATATTTCATTTTTCATTTTTTCTTTCATCATACCACGATAAGAATGCTATTTCGAATCGGTCGCATTTTAAGAGTACATATCGAAGGATATCTCGTCGCTTTTTTTATCCTCGGAAATTCTATTACGAAAATATAAAAAATATTATGTGTATGAAATGAAATTGAATATTTAATATATGTGTGCGTGATGCATCTAAAAAATAAATCTAAATAGTGAGATTGTAGTAAGAAGTGAGGTGACGACGAACTCTTGGTCATTGGAACACAAATAAACTCCGTGAAAGACCAAAAAGTCCTTCCACGTAATATTCAGGTGAATCTCTCTCTGAATCTTCATGCAGATCGAAAGACTTCGTCTTCGTCTACATCAGAAACATTAAACACAAGAGGGAACTTCACTTCATAAAATTTTTATCATCAAAATATTTTCGTTATCAACAAATATCTGAAAGAAAAATTCCTCATTGTATGATTATCATGAATTGATCCACGCGAAGTAATATTATCGTCGATAGTTGTGTATATGAATTGAAATTTTTTGATGTAGCCTGAAGCTCTGGGTTTTTTTTCTTACCAAATTGTTGGCGAACTGACTGAGAGATAACAATTTCTTGGGATCGATCAGGTTGTGAGCGTTGCAGGAAGATTCTCCAAACCGTGATCAACTATCGACCACGAGATATCTCACAAGCCCCAAAAGCACATGAAAATAATACTGGGATTATCGTAGCTGTATAGATGTGCATATACACTGTGAGCTCACTACCGCACAACTGATATGCAGGTTTGGGAAGCCGCGAGGTGCTTATACTCAAGATGTGACTAACGTTAGGTGTATATCGCGGGCAGTATTGCAAGAGCCACCACCAAACATTGCTTGAGGCACAACTAACCAAGCGCACTTAGATGCCGCAATGAGATAGCTTCACCATTAATAGCCACTGCGTCGCCGCGTAATTATAGTAATCGCATCGCATCCGAAGAAGTGGAGTCATAACTGAGGCCCGTTTTCCACCATGATCCATCCTGGATTGTGTGATGGTAGTGATGATGATGATGATGAGAATATGGCGATGGTGTACTTGCCTCTTACCCGCGCGCACTCTCGTAAATGCGATAATTTCAGATGAGATGAATCAAGTAATACTGCCCTTTACCATCCCGTAAAATATTGAAAATCATTATGAAGTATTTTCATTAGTCTGCAATTTTACGTATTTTTATTTTATCTTCTTATCAATATTTTGATGAGGTGCCGAGTGATGATTTCAAGGAATTGAAAAATATATTTAATGTGTTGGTAAAATGGCATCAGTGAGGATTCTGGTTAATCAATGAACTTTTATGGAATTTATTACAGGGTGAGCTCGAGCGTTAGAAATATCAGAAATTGTACTCAACCCTCTGAACATTCTGATATGTTTCAATCGGATATTCAGCAGAACCTGATGGAAATTATCAATTTCAATTTGCCATATAGAATCTGCAATTTCATTTTCTTCTCGGTATTTTCATATAAATTTTTTACACAGTGTAAAAAATCATCCACGTATTAATTCATGATCCAATATCCTTTATAAATCCCAAACCACATTCTTTTATTTATTCAAAGAATGACATTCCGCTTCTCTGTACACTTTCATATTCCGCAGAATCATCTGATATCAAAACCGAACTTCATGTGAAGTAAAGTTTAATGATCAAGAATATTGCAATCAATTCAAACAGTTGCATAGTGGGACGCCAATAGTGATCTCGTTATCCGATATCTTCAACAAATGCAATTAATTATTAATTTACTCAAACTAAACTACTGAGTAGCATTTGAATACCAAAATAGCTTCGTCTCCACCTTTGACCCATTGTTTGTTGGTTAAAATATATAGATATAGATATAATGACACACAAAGTGAGGTCACACACTGTGTGCGCACTCTTGCCCAACGTCTCTTCAACAATTCGCTTAGCTTCAGTGCACTTGTATAATTCATACGCAAACTCGAGTTTAATCCAGCTTCACTGGGAAGCTGTACGCTGACCAACAATAAAGTTACGGGTATTCTGTTCACCTCGTACCATTTACAACTGGCTCCATATGTACTACTATGATTCACATTAGTTTGGTTGCGTACATTACTACCAACTTTGTAGAAACCTTCAGGCTTTGCATGATTAATATTGTTTTAATCCACAATCCATCGATATGCAAGTTTGTAAACAATTCAACTTAAGATTGTATGAGGGACATTCAGATGAGAACATGATGTGAATCAAATGCAAATATTATCTCCGATCAGGAATGTGGATAAATCAACTAAATGGATGTGAGATTTTTTCATCGTTGAAATGTTCCTTAATCAAAATAAATTCACCATAAATTCGAGTGATGAGATTGGAACAGTACATGAGCACAGGGAATGCAAGTACGACAAAAGTGAAGAAAATAGAAGATAAACCGCGATGGAATGGAGCAATGAGTTTTGGTGCATTTAAATTGCATCCATCGCAAAAGGTTTATGTATGTGGAAAAGGATTCCAATATATCTTTCATTCTGTTACCGTACGAAGGACTTTTGTGCAATAAGACGATGAAGTGGATTGCGTCGTATACTTGTGGTGGTTGTCGTCCACTACTCGCCGGGTAAGCAAGTTCTTCTTTATAAATGAAGTTGCTGTGAGCTCACTGAAAAGTCGCAACGAGAGTAGAAAAAAAAAATAAATATCTGTAGGTTAAAGCAGAAATTCTCGTGAGCTCTGCAGAATATATAGCAGAAACTTGAGTTAGTAGTAGAAACGAGTGGGAAAATAAAAGGAAAATGACGTACACGAGAGAAAGGGAGAAGAAATGTTAGAGGAATGGGAGAACTGTAATCGAATGTAAATGTTGCGGAAAGCCGAAGCTTCTTATCCCGATCGAGGCTGCGAGTTACCGTCCGCCTAGGGAATATACCCACGATGGTGCGGCGTGCCAGTCGTTATTTCCGGCCAGGAACGAGACGCCCCCTACCTTCTCTTTTACATACACGTTCGAATAAATTTTTATGTGGTATATGTATGAATCATCTGAACGATTCCAAACCATTTTTCCTACTCAATCTTTAATATCTACCATGCAAAAGTGAAAACATATTCGTGAGGTTTTTGTATTTTTATTTATTATTTAACAAATTTTTTTAAGCACTATCCGCATTTTATACATGAAGATAATGTGGATGACGAAGAGAGAGAAAATTCAGTATTACTGTGCAGTGAGGGGTGAAATATATTCTGACCCATCTTCGACCTGTTTTTTTAAAAACCTTTTATGCTTCACAATTCATCCCACTGTTAAATATCTCTGTCCTTCTCACGTTGCTTTTTTGTGCAATTTTTTCCAAGGATATTCATTTGATAGGAATAGACTGGAGAAATCAATCCTGAGCATCACATGTTGGTACAAATGAACCTTCTTAATATAAAAATTTTTGGCCAAAGCACTGATCATCAGGGAATCCTTTTGTTTATTCAGCCACAATGAACAATAACACTTGTTGTCGTTCCTGTCATTGAGAAAAACAAGCATGCACACACGGACCTGACAGGTATCATTTGAAATCCCACCATTACTCATAAAAGATTTACAAATGAAGCATTGTCTGTTCAGTTGGCATGGGAAACACAATATGCATCAATTAACAAGCTTTTCAATTAGTCGACAGTGTTCTCATGATGAAGTTATTTGAATAATGAATATAAAACCGCATACTTGTTTCAATGAACATTGTTACATAACCACTTTGAATTCTCCCTTCAAAAATTCTCGATGCACAATCTCATTTCATAATTCTTCATATTTTTCTGATAAATTGCAACGGGATTTCCCTTGATTTCATCAACTTTTAAATATACAAAATGTGTTTATTAAATATTTATAATTATTTTAAACTATTATGAAGTAGGTCAATACGTGCCTTATCGTGAGAAATTCACTTTGTAAAAGTGAATTTACGATCAAAAATTCAATCGTAAGCATGACTTATCTGCTTAACTATAAGCACTCTCAACATCGTCGCTCTTTACAGAAACCGTCGAGTCGTCATGTATATAGTTGTATATTATTTTAATACATAAAAATATATATGTATATCATAAGCACGAAATTCATGATTCACATCGTGTTCAAAAAGAATCGATTATTCGTACTCGATGTGACAAGCACGAACGCTCGTGGTTAAATAAATATGTTGCATCCATGGCTCTTTCTATATGATATTCACGTGTATATAACTCTTTTATGTATCTCAAACTTGTTATAAATGTAGTCGCGTTTTTTCGCGTGTCTTTGCGAGGAGCAGATTCGCCGAAATGTTCACATTGCAATCGTATTAGATGCAGCGCGCAACCATCATTCGCTCATTTGTTATTGTAATCCGCATCACTATGGATGAGAATTTCACGGGAGATAATGGTTGAGGGAAATTCACGGATTTGATAACTATATCGTGCGCATTCACGTCAAGTGTGATATCAGGAAGAAGAAAACATAAAGAGTAAAAGAATAATGAAAAGTAAATTTGCGCGGTTTAATTCTCATTGTTTTTATCCATTCTGTAAAAAAGTTTGAGAGAATCCCCGAGAGTATCAAGTTTTTGTTACTTGCAAAAATTTTATTATTTTTTCTCACTATTTATTCTTATTGGAAGTTTCAAAATAGTTGACAGCATCTCTAAAATGTTCTCATGATGGAATAGATTTAATAGAATAAATATTTTAATTGTAAACTATGATTATGTAGGAGATACTTCTACGTAATTTTGTCAGGGAATTATTTGAAATGTCACACTGAATTGAGTGACAGTTGTATATTCTAAAAATAGCAGACACTTTATTTATATTCAACAAAATTAATATTACTTTTTCTAGTACGAAGACTGTCTTGATGGTTTTTTCGAGGTTTATTCTATTGAACTTCATTTTTCATTTGTCAGACATTTTTTTTTTTCCATCCTTTTGGTTACACAGTAGTACGGAGTTAGGTCGAGTGTCATTTTGAATGCACACGTGTTTCTCAACATACGGCGCAAGCAAAAGTGACATACACTCACAGTATACAAATATAGATTTAACATTTCAAATGTTGCATCTCGTTCATCATAAATCGTTTATAAATATGATTTATGTATTTCATCTTCCTGTTATATTTCCAACCGCTGTGTATATTCATCCTCAATATATCATAAATGATTGTTTTCTTTCTTTATTATGTTACTGTAGTTAACTTTTGATGTCATCTCTAGAGATTAGAGAAAGAAATTGAAGAGAAAATGGAGAGTTTGAAACATTGTTTTCGTATTGTATCATCGAATATTTTATTTCAATACTTTTTTTTCAATTCTATATAAAAAATATATGTTATGACATCATGTGGTATATGTCTACACAGTATTCTGAGTTCGGAACGTCTAAAATATATCGATGCGCTACAGGAGGTTTTTACGACCGCACATAAGTTTTCAACAATTGCTACGAATAAATCAAAACACAAAAATCAATTCTAAATTTTCTCATTGTTCTAGTGAATGGCGATGAGAGAAAGAATCGAGAGATGTGTGTTGAATATAAAATGGTAGTGCGAAGGTGAAAAAAAAAAATAATGAATAAAAGAAAAAAGAATAAATGATGGACGAAAATGGGGGAATTGGCTGAAGAGAAAAATGAATAAGTGATAGATAGAAAAAGCATATTGATATGTGCTATATCAAGAGGTAAAGGCAGTTTACTATTTGCAATATGAAAGAAGACAAGATGACTCGTTTTAGAGCTGATGAACGTGCAGACCGTGGGCTTGGTAAGATAGATCTCTACTGCGTGACGTGTTTGTCGAGACGCGTGACGTGCCGCGCTTGAATGCCATTATGATACCAGTTCCTGCTCTAACTCAAACACAGACACGAACTCACACACAATATTTTTTCCCTCCCTCCATCCCATAAAGATTACAAACTCGTGAAAAAATAAAGGACGAATAGAGACAGATGACGATGGGAAAAAGAAGAAGGAACGAGAGTCCAACGTAGAAGAGATCATGACTACTATCTCATAGCTGACTTGTCACAAATTAGTATCCTATATATGCGGGGTCACGGCGTCTTTATGAAATCCGTTATGTGCCCTGGAGTATTACAAAAATCATTTGCTTTATACCGATAGAACATGGACTAAACAATGGAGTAGAGACATGATATATTAATACAAATGCGATTTTATCACAATTATTAATACACTGAGGAGAATATTCTCGTAAAATATCATGGCATAGCGGCGAATACACAACGGGGATGTAACTACATAATACAAAAAATTATGTATTATGTATTATGTTGATGTATTTTATGGGAAAATTAAAATCATGACCGGTACGTGGTGCGCTTTTTCACATCGCTTGAACAATTATTTCCATTCGTATTGGCATTCTAGTTAGGTAACATAACAAGCTACACATCAACCAACCTTCACTCAATGTCTGCTCTTGAAATGTGGTATGAAATTGACGACAACCAAATAATGAGGATTGTTTAGAACTTTCGAGACATTTGATGGTACTCTCGTTCAATCAAATGTTTTTATCATTCAATTAATCCACGCGTGTTTCATCCACGGGAAATAATTTCATGTACATGTGCTGCAGTAATTCGTCAAATAATTCTCACTCGATTGTAATAGTGTTGAGAGAAATATTTATGTAGAGGATATTCAATATGAATATTTACAAAGCGCTTAATGACGGCATAAATATCTTCATGATGATATGTCGAAACGATAATTGCATCGCATGAACATTCATCTTCATATCTAATTGATTTCATCTCACATAGTGATTGTGCGAATGCGTTTGCTAATTGAGAATGGGTGGTGCGAGGGGAATTTGACAATGATAATTCATCGAAGATATTCAGTGGGATGTGCTTAATGGACGGGGTGTAGAATTCTATTGGTAATAGCAAATGAGGGAGAGGATGTGAAGGGTGAGCGGGAAGAACGAGCAGACGCAAAACCCTAAAGTAACGAGTTGCGTTCCAAAGTTTTCCACGTTCCATCGTATTATCGTCGACGCTACATAAAAGCCACGCACACACTCGAATTATTTCACTAGTAGTCGTGTACTTGAGTTTATCTACTAATACTAAGACTGCCACAACCAGCGTCACCATAATACCACAGAACCATGGCACCATAGAACCATAGCACCATAGTACTATCACCATCACCTTTTACTTGCCCTTGCTCGACCAATGCACTGTGCCTCGCCTTCTTGTATTTAACCCACCTTCGTGCACTGAAACCCAGAGATAATGTCGTTACGGCTCTCTTAATTTTCGCGGATTAATTAATGCTAAGATGCGGTCGCAGCAGAATTTAATTTTGCGTTTCAATTATACACCATCCGATCCTCCCACCGCACGTCTTCAACCTCTCGCCTACACGAGAAGTGTCGCAGTGTCACCTTCATGTTGAATCCCGGAAGGAGGTCACGATATAATCAAATTTTATCGTTTTTAATTATACAATTTTTTCCTCCTGAATTTCAATTATTTTTCATACATATAAAAATAGCTGTATGTAAATTCAATTCGATTGTAATATAATCAGCGTATTTGAAATTGGGTCAGTAAATTTCAAATTCACTTCTACGAAGCGTAGTTCAATATTGATTGATCACTTTTTTTTTTAATCTTCGTGTGCTTTTATTTTGTCTTTTTTTTTCTTTTATTTCCTTCAGTTGATTTTTTTGTTCAGAGGATGAGTTTGTCAATATTCTGATATCGCCAACGCTCTGGTCATGACGGCATTTTCATATGGTCTTCGTCATATAGTTGTTGTCAACGATCAAAATGTCAAAACGAAAGGGCAAGCGAGAACAAATATATAACGTTTTACCGAGACGGAGTGTGAAAAAATCCATATAGAAACGTGAGAGAATAAATAAAAATTTCTACTAGTCCGGCATAATTGAAGAGGGCATGCACTCACACGCGCGCGCACACGCTGTGTGAGATGAGTGCACCTGAACGGCAGTTTGTTATCGTTATCATCCAATTCGCTAATTGATTTATTCGATTAAACGCGGATAATGACCGGTTACGAGCACCCAATGTCCCACTCCCATCGCTTCGTCATATATACGTATATGCACAATAGGCAAACTATCGTTTATATTTATGGGAGTTTTGGGGCGGCTCTTTTAACTCATTATTTCACGCTTGAAATTATCTGCAGAATATATTTATATGTACAGTGAAAGAGAAAAAAATATGATCTTCACCGAGTTTGGAAGTAATACAGAAGGTGCATTGACAGGCAAATTATATTGAAATCGAATAAATATAAACTTATGAAAGCGGTTTTAAAATATTAGGGGATGAATTATTATCAACTGCGTCTGACCAACTTCTGAGCATGATTGCCAACTTATGAGAAATTATATAAAGTTCACTGATAAACATTTTTTTTTGCTCATGGAATTTCGAGGAGGAAAAAATTTAATATTTATTCGACTTTTAGCAGCACACAGCATTATACGACTTCATCACACTATTCAGTATATTTTTCATTTATTTTTTCATACCTAATCAATTCTTATAACCGTGGTTGTGAATTTTTCTCCTGTACTCCTTCTTTTCCGACATTATTCTTACGTAATCTTAAGCCATATCGATTTATTTCAATAGGTAACCGTAGACGGTTGCTGCACACCCTGCCAACGAATTTATTAGCGGTTGCTACCTGGCTACACAGTATCCCACAGCGCAATTTGGTACACCTTAGTGGCGTCAAAGTGCAAGCTGTAACTTTTATATGTTGCGAGCACCAAGTCGACTTTACTCTAAACCAGTAAATGCACCAAAGTCTCGTAGTCGTCGAGGCTGGTAGGAAAAGGTAAATAATTCAGAAGGTGTGGCGTAAAGCCAAATGGTCCAGAGCTCATCTCGTGCTCTACTGCGTTCTCTTTCACTGTTACACAATCCCTCCATCTTTTTCACCTTCTACTTTTTCTCGAACCACTATTCGTTGGTTTAATTCTTCTTTTTTCCGGACCAGTGCCATATCACCCAAGTTGTTCACCCCCGCAGCATTTTCTCTCTGTTGCGTTGTTTCTTTTGCATCATTTGCTATTGTGGTACTGCTGCGTCTCTGAATTTTTCCCTCGGTGGATTATTAATGTTTAATGGATATAACTCGTGATACGAAATAAGTTTTATATCCTACCTGACATTTCACACTCCTCTCATTTTAGTCGCTCGCCTGAACATTTTTCCTCACTTCACTCCGGTCTTGTCTATTCTTTTACTGAAAGGAGATAAAAAAAAAATATTTCGAAATACATTTCGAATTGATAGTTGAATTTTATTCTTCTTTTATTTTTCCTTCTTCATTTATACATACTTTTCCTTTATCGCTGTCGGCAATAATAAGTTTCACAGGGCTCACGTTTTTTTTATTCAATTTTTCATATAGATCCGACAATTGGTCAAATAATTCCTCACTTATTTTTTTCATATAAAATTGTATTATGACTGCCGGTTTTCATAATGCGTTTCATAAATTATCCATCATAATTCTAGATCGTCAAAGGGGACTCTACCTACCATAAAATCTTCAATCTTCTTTTGTATTGATCTTGTCTTTTCAACATCCATAGGAGTATGATATCAATTAATTTGGAAAAAACTCCAATGACGAAAACTTTGTTGAACGACATATACTGCAATTTCATCAGAAATGATATAACCCAACGGTCATAAAAAAAATATGCACACGCATGCTCTGCACGTCTGTCGTCAACTCTGATATACCACGTGGACCTCGTAAAATTTTTAACCTCGTTGGCTCACAAACTCTTCTATTGAACATTCTCATAATTTTCCTCCTTTTTACTTTTCATTTACACTTTCTTCACGATTTCATAACATTTTTTCTTCTATAATTTTCATTCTTGTTGTTTCACTCTCCGTTTCTCTATTCCGAATGAATCGAAGCGATTGTACAAACCCGTATATCTCTTGGGCGCGTCGGAAGACTTCAGAGCAATCGAGCCGAGCTCGTTTATTGTTCTTCTTCGTTGCTCCCATTCACTTCTTCAGTTTTTCCTTTTTCTTTCAATTTTTTTTTGTTTTCAAATCCTTTTTTTCTTCCACTTTTTTGTCTCTTTGTTTTTCTATTTGGGTGTGTCGAGGAAGCGGAGCAATACTTCTCGATAAGAATGGTGAAAATCAATTCGTGGCGACGATGGAGAGAGTAGAAAAAAAAACGAACGAGTGTGTATGTACACATAGACGTATTTATGTATTGGTAGCAACCACTGTCGTCACCACATAGAACGTCAGGGGTTGCGGCAGTCTCGACACGAAGACGCATTTCTTTTGTTGGGCACCGAGACGGAAGACAATTGTTAATAGAGAAGAAAACCCTGAGGCTGCTAAATAACTTTCTCTTAAGAAAAAAATATCTATAGATATATTATTGACGATGTATAATCCTTAACAATTCATCCGTTGCTAAACTTCTCGTCATTTTTCCATTCGGTTATTTCAAATATCTGATGCATTTCATATTTTATATTCATTATCAAATAGTTTCACAGTTGACACAGAATTCCTGCATTTTTCTCTCTTTCAATCATAATATTGGTATGAAAATTTCATATTCCACATCTCTCTCAATTAAATTGTATTGGAAAAATTTTCGATACGATTTTTGTTATTCAAATGTATCAAGCGAGGTTATAATGACCTACATTGCAGTGGTATTGATGATCCAATTTTATTTCTACTACTATGACACATCATAGTCATTCGAGAATTTAATATGAAAATCAAGCAAGAAATAATGTGACAGGACATGATTATTACATGAGAGTAATATCCATACATGAATAATGCTCATTGATTATCAGGATCATTTCTTCATTTAATGAGATAATGAATTAAATCCAAGAGTTCAATTCAGGAATAACCAAAATTCATATCAATGGTTACAGAGAGAACAGATCTACTACGAATTTTACTAATATGGATGATGAAAACTGTCAGGAGTGTCAGAGGAATACATGGCATTAATTCCACACACACAGTGAAATTTATCGTTTCTTCTATAGCTGATTTACTTCGCTACTCTAAATTCCTACATTATAATAACTAAAGTTTCATTATTCTGTTATTTCATATTTCTGTATTATTCATTTGACATGACATGTCTACATACCATCAACTTCTTTTCCAACGCTTCCTTTATTTTCCCTCGGCTATTCATTTCTTTCTCGCATAAGCACTCGAACGTTTCTTTGCAATACTCCAGTTGGTACGTCACAATGACGTGTGAAAAATTCATGAATAAAAAGACATGTACTCTTCAATACGATATATAAAGACTCATACAATGAAGAGGTGGTGCTAGTCTATAATATGAAGCACACTCAATATGGAATCTTCTTCTTTGCCTCATTCTCTATCTCCTCACATTCTCACTTCATCATTTCAGCTTTTATTACCTTCATGTACACCTATATACCAACACACTTTTCATTTGTTCGAATCGAAATCTTGTATGTCGTTCATGATCAAGCGCAAGCAAAATATTGCGATGAAGAATACGACAAGGAATATTCAGATATAGAAATGATAAATTCTATTGAAAAATACGAATTATATTCAGAAAGGTAGTGACAAAAAATTCTTTTTTCCACTTTCATGTGATGTTTGTGCCAATAAATAATGTCGAGATGGAAAACGAATGAAGACGAAGTGTATCTTTATATGGATTTCGGGAATCGCTTTATACCATCTTGATATAATAACTCCAACGTGTATAAAAATGTATATATACATATATATTTTATATAATTCTCTGATGTTTTTTTTAACTTCATTCTTCACGCGTTCCCGTCTTTCTTCTTTGCACCAATGATACCTTGTAATTTCCCAGGGGCATTGTCGGTTGGGAATTAACTCCCAAGAATTGCGCGTACGCGCTCTCACCTCAAGAAAAGAAAAAAAAATATATACATATACATATATATTACAGCGCACCATGGGGTTCACGGTTGACCCCGCAGGCGTGTGTATATCTCACCGATTAATATCTCCACGTACGTAAAATAAAATGCCATTATCATCATGTCGACCTTCATCCCAACTGGGACATTTTTTTATTTGTAATTCAAAAACTATTCTGGAGCGTATCAAATGGGAAATGGAGAATTCTAACGGGATGTTTTTTGTTGGAGGTGAATTGTGCGGGAATATATAATTAAATTTATCAGGTAGATTTGAACTAATTCATGAGATAAAAAAGTTTATTCTTCGATCTGAATATAATTTCGAGTAAATTATTAGGTAATGACTGAAATTTCCCATGTTCGCATCTCATCATTTCTGCACTTGGTCTTTCGGTGCATTTCTCATTCTGTAATACTACCATATTCGTCGTCAATTCACCAAATTCGGTTAAATTTACATTAGCTATTAATTCAGCTAACCCGATGCAGACCAACCAAGTCACAATAATGGTCTTTACTCGCACATACAATTCTACCCTGTGTGTAAAGCCGTTCATTACATCCCACCCTTTCCTCTTTGTTTCCCCTGTTCCTCTGCTGTCCCGCTCATCTTCTGGTTATATTTCGCCACAACGTTGACCCGACTCCAATCTAACGCCACCCTGGCAAACCACTACAAATACGAGGCACATTGTCACGGTGCATAAAGCACGCACATTCAAGTTATACAGTGTAGCTTTGTATATTTCTAACATACTGTACCAACACTGTATTAATTATTGAGGTAAGGAGACATGAGGCTAATGTTGAGCTTACCATCCCTACATAAATTCATAGCAACAGATATCGGTTTGATATGCAAATTTAAAATAAAATTTTGTCTTCTAGTAACATCATGAAAATTTTGTTAATAATTGTGAATGACTCGATCCCTAAAATGAATCATCAGTTTCATTTCCACTCCATCGAAATGATCTGATATACTCAACGGTACAGCCGTTCCTCCGTGATGAGAAAATTCATATTGATAAAGCCATCCACACTTATCATCTTCTGATATTTGATGATATCAGTTGAAGATGTTTCAGAGATGAAAATATACCAATCACATCAACATCAAATAGTCGATGAATTGAAATCGAAAATTGTGACTACGAAATTGTTGCAGCCATAAGAAAATTTTCCTTCTTTCATTTTTTTTTTTCATTTCCCAAAGGTAGAATGTACGCAACGGAAAATGCAGCAGACAGTACAGGACAAACGTTTTAAAAATAATGTATAACACATTCATGTCTGTGTATACGAGGCTTGCACATTTTTTTCCACGCTCAATTCGTTGACGTATATATACACGTCGAGCAACGACGACAAATTGCGAACGATAAATCGCAAAAGCCGTCGCTTATGCAACACGATTAATCATACGCCTCGACTATACGCTCGCGCAGTGCATCAACTAACTATATATCTATCTATGAGTAAATATAGTGATAGAATTTGTAGTGATTGCATGATGATGAGGGGAGGTGAAGAGATTTAGTCACTATATATATTCATACAGAGAAGGCAGGAAGCGTAAATGGTTTTTCAAATCTAACCATCGTCGACGTGCACTCGCGTTCGAGAGCGACGGTCGTCCTTCCGTGCGCGCGCGCGTACATTCTCCCTCAATCTCTTGTGAGTCCTGACTAATTGAAAACCGAATGGAAATCGCGACCGCGCGGGCTTTCACGACCAATCTTTTACCAATATATATATAGAGAGGAAATGAAATGAGAGAAAGCGGTCGCACGATGAATGGCTTTTGCAGGGTATGATATTATTGTGTAGATGGAAAAATTGAAGAGAATACGAATATACGAAATGATGAAAAGTAAAGTATTGTCAGTTTGAAACAAAGGTTATTGCCACTGGTGAAAGCAATTAAATATGCGGAGACAATGTTGTATGAAATTTAGTAAGTTGAAGTGGTTGGTTGAGGAGTTAAACTTTCTGTAATTTTCAAATTATCCACTTTGACAATTCTACATGAACGCGTTCGTAACGATTCCATTGAATTGATGATTATGAGAATGAAATGAAGTGTAATTAGCGAATTTATATTCAATCATTTGTAGAATGTTTGAGTGATTTTAATTTACATCACTTCACATCTCTCAGGTACGTTTTTATTCGGTTGATTCAAGTGTTGAGAGATAAGCGTTCACTATTGATTTAAGTTATTTAATCGAATGTTTGGGTGTGTAGTGAAGTGTGATTTGTTGAATTTTTACTCGAATATTTATTTATAAATGTGGATTTTATTTATTAATGTAGCAGTCGTGGCCGAGTGGTTAAGGCGTCTGACTAGAAATCAGATTCCCTCTGGGAGCGTAGGTTCGAGTCCTACCGACTGCGGGATTTTTTGAATTAGTTTTTTATAATCTTATTAGATTTATTGATTTTTCAGGTATGGTATTTTGATCTGTTGCGGTCGTCCAACTCTTCTGATGTTCGAATGATGCGATGAAGGTGATGAGTTTTTTAATAATTTTATTGATTGGATGGAGGTGGCATTCAGGATTCAACTGAATATTGATAGTGAGCACCTCTGCATACGATCCAATCCATAAAAATTAAATGACGTCAATTTGAAAACAATTTATTATGTACCATGAGCATATTTTTCTTCACCTACTGCGTGATGACTATGTAAAAATAAAAAATGATCCGAACTAGTTGGCGCACGAACATTTGCCACAAATTCTATTTACGTGTTTCGAATTTGATATACGTTTGGACCTCGGATTCATTGAAAATATCTCATGTATACGCGACATTCAATTTCGAATGAAATTCGTCCGAATATACCAAGGTATGTGGGTGTATATGTCTACATGGAATATAAATATCAACGTGCACACAGGTCACCCATGGAGAAATACATCACATCGTATGTTTTATCAATGCGCGTGAACATGATTAATTGTCAAAACGTTTATTTCAAACGTGGAAATGGTGAAAAAGCAACCTAAAAGTAACATTCTTTCGGGTACTCTTTTCTGACAAATCTATCGAAACGAGTAATAAATTATTCGACCATTTTTTCTGCTTTTTCATAGAGGAAAAAATTGACAGATTCAATAATTGATTCGAATATTTCGCAAGGATTTTATCCGTAATTTGTTCCTTCAACCAAAACCACAATTTCCCAAATTGTCAATGAATTTTCATAAACACAAAAAATTCTACATTGCATCATGTCTGACTAAAAAAGTGGATTATTATGATGAAACGTTAATGAACAAGATGAAGTTAATACAATAAAGTCCTGTACGAAACGAGTGTGTCGACTAGAGATCATCCAACAACACAAAATTCAATCATACGCACTCACTCCCGCTCCCTCTTTACCAACACACACAAAAATAAAATACATTGTGAATGTAGCATCACGAGGACGTAAATAAAGCTTGTAATAAATTATCCTCGATAGCGCAATCTCGACCGCCTAGGACGTCGCGGGCGTGTGCAACGTTCTTTCTTTTCTCTCTCACCCTTTCCCACCCTGCTATTTTGTCTCGCTCACCAAGGCTGTGTGAATGCGCTTGGTTGCACACAAGCCGCGCCTGCCGCGGTAAAAACCAAGTAAGCAAAAGCAACGGCAAGTGAGAGAGAGTGATCAGTAGCGCGCACGCACAGACGGGATGAGAGTAAAAGGCCCAACGATGGTGGGCGAATGAGAAACACCGAGACAGAATGAGACAGAGTGAAAGAGCGCGCGCAGTAGACGTTCATACATATTTATGGAGATTTATCGTATGCACGCGAAAGCTTTGGTCCTCTTTCATGCCCATACACATACCCACACATACACACACACACTTGCCACACATTTCCTATATCCCTTTTCTTTGGCGCCAGTGCTTTCACCCTACACTTCTATACGGTAATTTTTTTTTTATCCTGGCTCACTGCCACTATCACCTGTTCTTCCCCTCATCGAATTTTTTACTTCTAACTTTTCTCTAACAACAGCCGTGACCTCAGCGTGTGCAACCAATAATCTCTCATACATACCATCCACTATAAAATACCGCAAAGTAAAAATCGCGTGCGCGTTCACTCGCTTGGTATATATGAATATATATAAATCGTAAATTAATCGATATCTGAGATCTATCATCCTCTTTTATTTCGTGGAGAAATGAAAAAATAAAACATATGATAACAGAGTTTCAAATGCTTTATTTTATGAGGAAAATATTTGGAAAACAAAAACTGGAGGTAAAGAATGACAGTGGGGTTTTTTTTTGTTTATTTTTATTTTACGAGGGTGGAGAAAATCGCGATTCGCATGAAATCGCTTCAATGTTTCGGGATTTATATTTTCGTGTATATGAAATTCGACTCGTTCCATTCGATGAATTTTGCACGAGTGCGAATCGGTAGCATGATCGAATTTCCCGAGTTATTCACGCAAACACGACCACACCAGCGTTGCGCCACTGCTGCTCACACCATCGGATTTATATACATGCGAATTTATATGTGTATATATGTGGTCTGTGTAACAGAATCGGTCTCATTGCCCGCGTGTGCTTCCCGCGACAGGAAATGCCCGCTGGTGGCCAGCATCATTTCCGCCTACCACTGTTTAGTTTCCGTCGCTTCCGTCGGCTATCTGTATCACTGCGTCAACGCCCTCAAATCCCCGTGCTATGCACATTGCACCCTGTGCTGTAAAACACGATGGAGTCTTCGCTCTTTTTCTCACACTCCTTTTCCACTCCTTTACTCTTTCATTCTCATCCTTTTTCTATTTTTTTTCTTTTTTACCTCTTCTTGCCTCGTCATTGTACGCTTGAATTTTTTTAATTTTATATTCACCCTCGGTCGCCATATACTTCCGGCACGAGTTTCCATTTTAATTTTCTTCCTTGGACGACCGCAACTCGACACTATTCTACCAGAGGAGAAAAAAAAGTAAAATAAAAGATGGGGTGGAAAAAAAAAAATTTGCTCTCAATGGGAAATTCACTTGATTCTACATTTATTCTTTTTTATTCATTCCGTCAACTCGTGCAGCCATATTAATCATAATTCATGTAGAAAAAAAACAGCGTTGAAATTTTATTTGTGAAAAAAAAGGACATTTTTATCCCATTTTTTCATGCGAAATTCATTAAAATGCAATTTATGAATGATATATGAAGCATACTGTGATGTAGATAGTCAACATTGCGCTTGGTTGATTACAACTTCACTGAACATCACTGCAGCTTTTAATCAGTTGGTTGAAAAACTTCTGAACCAGATGAAAACAAGGCATGTATTAGAATCCTTGAAAATATTGTATAGTAGAATATGAAATATTTCAGTCGAAATATCTTCACTGGCGTATAAACTTATTTAAGTATGAAGCTATGAATGTGTGTGGTTGAAAAATACCAAAGTAGTGAATTACTCGCTTATAAACTTATCCTCAGAATTGAACTTATGTCGTGGTATCAAAGTACGATGAAGAATTTTTGCCCGTTAATAGCGGTGCGATTTAAACACAGGAGACGATCGATAAAGTGTGCGAACACAGATTAATTTTCTTCAGAGTTCGGAGCGCACGAAAATAATTGTCTGAACACATCGTCGTCAGATGATGTCTACACCAATCACTCATAAATGGACTCTCAAACTACCAACGGATGCCGAAATAAATGGTATATAGTTGAGAAAGAAGTTGTGGTTGAGCAAAAAAATTCACGAGTTCGTTAATAAAAATCTCGATTTCATCGAAATAATTTCTTTCTTTCGTTTTTTCTCCGTTGTTTTTTTATATCTTATATACATCATTATGTAGAAAATTGTTTTCGTTGAAAGCATAGCAAGGTGGTTGTATCATGCAGTATTTTGTGTGCAAAAAAATCTCCAATCAAATTATCCAAAAAAAAGGACATGTCGAAATTGAATAAATAAATAAATAAATGAAAAGAAGTGGAATGCATTTACCAGACATTATGGCAATACCCAACACCTCTGACATTAAAATTATTATGAAACTTCAGTTCCACAGTGAAGTGAAAAATTACTCCCAAAATTTTATTCAATTAAACATGAATTCCAAATGTATTTTATCGAAAACTGGTGAAAATTTCCATATCTTTGCATATTGATAGAGCAATATTTACTAAATTCTTATATCAACCACAAAATGCCCCAAGCAAATAAAATTATTTCATATTTTATTTGACAATAAATATATAGATATGAAAATATACACACATGGTATCATGCATGAGTGCACGAAATGAAATATATTCAAATGGCAATAAATTGTTGAAACTTTCAAATTGCTGATATGTACTCATACTTTATGCAAATGTCTTCTTTTACCTCGACCTCTGTTATGGAGGTATATAAACCCGGGTCCAAAGAAGAGTGCGAGGGTGAAGAAGAAATGTGGAGAGTAGAGAGAGAGAGCCACACAGGATCTCGCCAGATGTCGCATAATGTCGCCGTTACTTAAAAAAAAAGAAAAGAAAAAAGGAGTGTATATATATATATTACAAGCAAGCAGGAGCTGTGATCTGTTGGGCTTTGTATATAAGAACATCGGCCACCATGTTAGTCCTTCTCTTTACTTTATTTTTAAATAAAATATATTTTGTAATTTCGAATATGCACGTATAAATATATTTACATTAGTGCCACGTGTCTGGCAATAAATCACCGACACAATATTCATTACACTCACATATTTATTGAAGAATAGAGTGCAAATGAAAATTACATTGTCAAAATGTACTCTCATGAGGTATAAATTAATTGAAAGTATTTGAAATATTCCCACCTTTCCCAAGATCCAATTTATTTATTCAGCAAAAGTTCTCCATTTGATTGAGGAAATTTGATTCCTACTTATAACGAGTCTACATCAAGTAACTGATTTTACTGTGAACTCTTACAATTGCATTGACGTGAATTATATTTCCATCCATTTTGCGATCAGTTACACTGTGATGGAACTAATGCAACATTCGAATCAAATAGAAAGTCGATAGTCTCCTATTTATATTCATTTCCATTCATCAACTTCTTATAAATTCATGTTCAATATTTCTATAGTTGAATCAATATTGCAAGTTCATTCTTCATTACATTTATTACGTCTACAGAATCAAAATTCTTTTTTATTTCATTGCAGTAGTAAAAATTTAGTTCATTGAATCAATTGAAATATTTTCTATCACTCCTGATGCGAATAGCAATGCGATAAAAACATTTGAATTCCTACATACTTGATGAAGTCCAAATCAAATGACAAACGTAAAATTTTATCAGGTAATCATAAATGTTTGCAAATTGGCATTTTAGTTTGTCAAGCACCCATGACAATATATAGATATATATGCGAAATGCACAATCTATATATTGGAGATATTACCCATTCACATGCACACGTTTTCCCACTTCAATTCTCTTCCCTTCATCATGGATTTGGGATTACACGATCCCCCATCCCAATGAAGAAAAGCAATTTTCAACGATGTGCACTTGGATTTTATGGTATTTTCTCCCTTTAGAGTACCATCCACAAAACGTGTGTTACATATATAGTATAATATATCCATATAACCGTCGAACGAATATAAACTCCGCGTTAGCTTGCACATTGTGTGGCGCACACGATAACGTGCAATCGCGATAATCGTTGGTCCATTGGTTGGATAAAACTCTTTAAAATTCGATCGTCTACGTTTGTGTTTGCAAATTAGTGACAATTGGCTCTGTATACATTACGAACAATTTAACAACACCTTCAATTGTTATTGTCAATCAATAAACAATAACCATCCACATGAGAATAATTCAATATAATTTATAAGATCATTATTTAATTTAATTGTTGGATAAACTGCAATTTCTTCGTCATTTGTGATTTATAAACAATTAAAGGTGAATTATTTAAAAGGAGAATAATTAGTGGAAGTTGGCATTTGTTTTTTTACTGTCAAGTCTGGATGAAAACAGGATTTTCGGTCTGTCGCGTCGTTGATATAATCGTTGAGGTGTGTAATACACACACAAGACACCCAAGTGACTTTGCTTGTGATGATGGTCCAAGGCGCGACGACATTCACTGCCACAGTGTGCTCTCGTGTCTTACTCTTCTTCTCTTTTCGTATAAACGCAGCGGGTGAGCCGAATCCTGAAGCAACTGCTGCGATATATCAGCCAATGACTACAAATCTCTAACGGCGAGCGAGTCGTGCGCATTTGGTTTTGGTTATGTTGGTACTTTTGCAATGTGGATGATGAGGAAAGAAACAACAGAAGGGATGTGATAAAGTAAGAGGGAATAATGTGAAAGGAGAAAATGAGGATGGAAGAGAAGTACTGAACGAAACGGATGGATGCCGAAGAGAACTGCGGGACACCAACATAAAGCTCTGCGTTGTTTCTTTGTCCTGCTCAAAGAAGCATTAAAAAGGATCTCATATGCTGCACATGAATAAATATTCGTATCATTCGCGCTCGGGATATAGCAATGAATTATCGTCAATGACACTTTGTTTATTTCGTGGATGATTAATTGATATATAAATAATCAACTTTATGTCGATTAAATTAATTTATGTGAATAAATCTCGTTGTGGAGCTGTTGTGGGATCTTTCTAATATTTCAATTGGTATGAAACATTGATAATTAATGATGAATATTGATTCTGCTTTGTATTTCGGTATTGCAAAAGAACAAATGGAGCATCAGGTTGGAAAAATGATGGAAATTGGAATTAAAAAGGGTGAAGTACAAATATTGATTCGTTGACGGTGAATATTGGTCATATAACTCCGCGAAATTGAACAGTAGTCGATCGATACGCCAATTTTATAAAATGGTATTGGGTTGCTCTGCAGTTGATACATTGTTTACCCAAAATTTTTATTTATTCGGAGATTGTGCGACATTGCAATTTATCGATGTTACTTGTTTTATTTTGATTCATAGTGGGGAGCATTGTCATTAAATTGATGTTAAGTTTTGCGAATTAATTCACCACAATTCTCATCGTAATTGATTCTTTCCGAATTATCACAACAGACACTCGCATCCTGGATGCTTAGCAAGTATCGCTTTTTTTTTTACAAATTAAATTTTGCTCAATGAAATGAAGGATTTTTATCGTAAAATATTCCATTTTTTTCACCTATTCCCAATTCATTCTCTCAATTTTTTCTCACCCCTTACGTATATCTATATAATATACCATTGTCATCAATAAAAAGAAACACTTGTCGTAGCATGTAAATCAACTCGACTGATTTATTGTGATGTATATTATTATTCGATGGAGACGAAAACATTCTCAGAGAGACAAAGTTGGTCTCCCACAGCGTTCAACGTCTCTTGCATCCTCATCGTTTGAATCAATCCACATCTTCTTTCATGTACTGTACATATATATCTATAGCCACGGACGCGTACAACGAAAAAATTCACGAGCGCGTCTTCCAAGATTCGACTCAATTAAGTGAGAGGAAACAGAGTGAGTGAGAGTGAGAAAGACGACCTCCAGTCTTGACAAAGTACGACATCATTGTTCTTTGATGGTCGGCCTTAAATAAGCAACTATATACAGCAACTATATATTGAGTACGCGGTCTGCAACGAGTGAAGGCGGAGAGCACTACGTGAGCAAGGAAATGACGAAAAAAAACAAACAAAATCTTAATACAAAAAACGAAAAACTCCTCAAAAACAAATAAACAAAAATGAATCAACAATTGACTGAGAGATGGAAGGAGAGTCCGATGAAAGAAGACAGAGACATCTTGTCAGTCACACGATGTTGCTTCAACGCAGCGTAAGAGTTTTATTGTCCACTTTATATTCTCCTCTGATTTTTTTTTTCTTCCGATGTTTTATTTCACATTTTTTGTTCTCTCCATTCATCGTTATTTGGTATGTCTGGATAGCGTTTATACCTTCAATTAATTCCAACAGAATTATTGCTTTTAATTTTATTATAATGGTTGAAATAAATTTGTCGATTCCAATCGACCACTATCATGCAATAATAATTAAACGTGTAGCATTACAAATTAGTATAGCATTTTCAACTGATCGTGTTACCAAAACCCTGCAACTCTTCTTGCTTTGATTTACCCTCTTGCTCTCACTCACTTCCCTTCCAGTTTCATTCTTAGCAAATACTCTCCGACGTTGCTCATCACACTAAAGATCAGTGCACGCGGACACGGCAAAAGGATTCCCGCTCTTGGCCTTGCGTTTAATAAATACATTAATCTACGTTCTCGATCTTGCTTGTCCCAAATGCCTCTCTTCTCTTCGTGTCTGCCAAAAGCTATATAGAAGGAGAAAAAGGGAAGAAATAGAGAGACGAAGCGAGAGAGAATGAAGATGAGCGCATTGCTCAAAGACGCCGCTTGAAATCACACAAGGGATATAACCACAAGCGAACATCGGCAAATAAATTAAAAGAATTGTACAAAAATCATGACAAACAATAACAACTGGTACAATGATTCTTATTATATGAGAATCTTCATGGAAAATCATTGGGGAATTCACAAATATTTGTGGTAAATGTCCGTGATCGCACTCAGGATCAGAAATTCTGGAATCATTGAATTAAGACATTCAATTGAATCCCGAAACTTATTTGCAATCGAAATCGAATTGAATGTGGAATCACTTGACCTGAATTATTCATAGTCTGCAATTCAATGTGATATTCATATCGTAAATCGTCAAAATGGTACGCGAGAAATGCCATTTACTTATTCATCTTATTTCATTCGCATTCAAAATTCAAGTTTGAAAAATTTGTAAAATTATATTCGCTTGATCATTTGAACTTGACAGGACCCACTTGTGGACTCTGCGGGGAATCCACTCAAACTTTTTAACGAGAATTTGAAGAAGTCTCTCGAGGATTTGAAGTGGTGTATATAAGCTGAAAATCTACCGGAATATATACATGAAATAAAAAGATACGGATGTTGTCAAATGTTAGTTTTGTCGTTTTTTTCTTTGTATAACTGTGGAGAAAATCATGACGACAACATACATTTACGAATACATGTTTAGGTATATATGTATTTTAATGTCATGCAGGTAGGAAGAGAAAAAGTTTTTTTTTTCATATGGTAGACGAACGTCTATATCCAAACAGGAAGGACACGAATGGGGGAGGATAGATTCAGAAGTTTTGGGCGAGTGGGCCGTGGTATACTGAGTTGGCGGGGTTGGTTGAGCAAACGAGCCACGAGTGTAGTAGTTATACGTGAAGCATACAAAAAACGTGAGTGGAAACGGCCACTTCCTGCTTGCTTTAACCAACCTGCTGATTTCACAAGACCCTTTTCGGATCTTATACTCTTCGTGGATTTTACGAGGATAACACTAATGGTATGGGTGGAGAGAGTAGAACTGAAGAAGCAGAGTTTCCTTTTCACCTACAACTTCTACGCCCTTTTTATTTCGTTTTTCACCACTGTATATAAATATATTGACGAAAAAAAAAAATATATATGTACACAAAAGTACATAAATATATGTACATAAGTGAGGTCAGCTGAGATGCTTACGATATTTTCACTGTGTTGCAAAACGAAAAGAGGATTAATGTGTTTCTCACGTAACGATCACGCTTATATATCGTTGAGACAGTGGGTTTATATTTATTTTGTATTTTCTTTTTGTTTTTATATTATTGAAGCTTTTTTGCTTTTGTTTGCTTTAACTTCACTGAATCGATATTGATATACGGCAAAAAAGGTGTAGAGTGAGAAATGACGAGATAATAAAATTATCTCCATGTTGCAACGCGAATGAGGAGTATGATAGGTGAGTGGCTTGTGTGATAATTTCCATTATTATACATCAATCATTCATAATAGACTTGGTGAATTTTGTCAGTTAATTCAGTCTTGAAAATACAGGCCAATTTAGGAAGGTTTGTGAGGGAATAGAGTGATAGAATGAGAAGTCGAATCGTTTCAAAGCCACTCAGAATTACAAAGCCATGATAGATATGAGAATATCAAAATTAATAGTACGAATAATGAATAATAATTCAATAGGTTGGCATATGGATATTCTCATAGAGTTTCTGTCATGAATTTCGACATTGCTTTACAAGTTAAATGTGCCAATATTCAAACAGTAAAAAAATAAAGTCACTGTTTATTGTCATGTTAATTCATCGGTTTAACTTTATGTTATCCTGAGTGAATAGGGAATGGAGAAAAAAATGTGTCAATGTTTCAATTTTTTTTTTTTTTCCATGTCTATTCTCATGCTAATAGAGAGAATGTTGGAGTCGCGTGAATTCACTTTCATAAAGTCACTCGCGTGTTTGTAAAGAAAAAAAAAAGGAGAGGTAGAATAAATCTCTGAGAAGATTGATATTGAATCTTTTTATTCACCCAATAACCTTGACTTTATTTTTCGTTGTATATTACTCCTTTTGTATTTTTGACAAACCACAATCCTCCATATATATACTGAATACAAATATATGTTTTTCGATATGGGGTCAATCGTCGTTTGACGTGCTTCAAACACCGTTTGTGAGAATAATTGAATTCAATATTGTATTCTCGGAAATCACATCTCTACCGGAAATGAACCGGGACTACGACCAAAATGCTACTCAGTCACGCGATAGAAACATCGCGCACAAACATTCTCACACAGGTATTATCATTACTGCCAACACTTGGATATATCCGTCCTTGTGAAACCTCTCTGGATTCACATGAGAAGAGAGGAAGTTTGACAAAAAAATTTAGCAAAAGGTTCTGAATTATAGAAAAAAATTATTTCACATCACATTGCGATAAATATCACGATTTTTATACGTAAATTAAAATTTTCTCGTATTGAACATGTGAATCACTGGAGGGGATGATAGTCGAGACATTTCAATTCACCAAACAGGATAGATAAAAATTATTTTCTCTGTTATTACCTTATGAAATATTGATGCGTCCTTTACTGCTATCATAAAAACCGTATTTTAAAAATATTTTCGATTCCATTTTGAAAGTCAACATCCATGCACTTTTTATCAACTCATTTACATCATTCGATCGGTGAAAGAAAAAATGTTTACTACCAAACTGATAAAATTTTGCCATAATTTTGAATATGGAGAAAAAATAGAATTAATCAAATAGAATAACAAATATCATTTGGTAACTTCGCGTGTTGTAATAAAAATTCACGTGAAAATAAAGCGTGAAGTTTGATAGCCTGTCAAAGTACTGTCACTTAGACTGTGGTTTGGTTTTTTCCATACAAATAAACACTAAAGGAAAAAACCGGTTTGATGTCTGATTGTCTGTTGCCCCCAGCTGAATCTCTCTAAACCCACAAGGGCACAGATATTTTTTCTGATCTGTTATAGTTATACTATATGTGGTAAGATTATGTATATAAAGACCACGAGCATCAGTGGCATTCTGCGTGTGATGGGGTCCAGCAGTGTGTAGAGTCATGCAAATTCTTGTCGATGCTGCGGCACGACAAAGGACCACATATTCAGTGGCCCCAAGGAGTAATCCGGTTTCCACTTCGCACACTTTATATACACATGTACATATACATAAACTTATGTATGCAGTTCATTACAAAAGACGAACGACGGACAGAAAGTGACTAACTCCAAGAGTGCAATTTCACAATATCCAACTTGGTTTCACATCACGTTGAAAGTGTCGTGATATTCTTAAATACTTCTGTTATCAATCTGTTCCAATTTGAATAAATGAAAAAGTGTCACTCATGATGGAGATCTGTTGAACATGTCAATGAAAAGTCAAAAATTATCAAACGTGTGCAATTCAAACTTCCAGTTTGATGAAATAAAACGTCGAATTCCCTTCAACATCGGTTTTATTTGATTGTGTGTACTCATTATTTCCAACCAACACATTTCGACGAGGTTCAAATATTTTCAATTGACGGGTGGGCAAACGATAAACATTGGGAACAAAGAGGTTTTTGGGGCGGAACGTCCAATATACCCAAAGATTCTCTTTCGCTATTATACTGTATGTATATACACAAATTCCTATAACCGTTCAACCGCCGAAAAGCTTCGACCGAGCATGAAGAGAGTGTATCTCAATGGACCAGCGGAAAAACAGCCGATGTCACCACAAATGATATCAGTTGGGTTGTCGTGACTGTTTCATTCTTTCTCTTTCTTTATTTTCCCCTTTCATTTTCTGTTCCTCCACGCTATTGAAATTCCATCCTCTTTATCGTTTGGTATACAAATAATTCAATGGACAAAAATTTTTCTTTCTTCTTGATTCAGGAGGGTTCTACAATAAAGAAATCATGAATCTTGAATAGTTAAACTAAATACAACACTCGATCAAGGATATATGAAGTGAAAGTCGATTATTCTTCAAATTATTTGTATGGAAATTGAAATTACTATGATCGTTATTCTTCCAGAAATTCACCAATTTTAAGAGCTTAAATTCAGAAAAAAAACCTCGGTGAAAATCCCTACGAATAATTTAATACCCTGTACGTTCGTGTAATCCACCAAAAATGTTCTCGAAATCACTGAATGAATATCACGAAAACAAAAACTAAACGGAAATTTCCTGATTTTTCGTGTTGCTTATTTTTTCAACTTTTTTTATTCATACATATGAAGAAACTTTTGTTCCTGTTTTTACTTGATCCGTACACTCTCATCATTCTATTTCCCCCAACTTTTACCTTTATTCTAGTCGTCCAAGTGTACTAGCTATATCCACTTCCATTTATAGTGCTGAGTGCTTCTAATGCCAGGATGGCATCGACCAATTCACTTGGGAACATCGAATATTCAGAACGCTTGACTGTCAGAGGCTCAATTCTCGTCGTAATCGTTGTCTGTCTGTATATACACCTGTCCGTGTGTCAATATATAACCTTATATATATGTACGTAGATTCTCTTGCTCGAAAGCTCGATGACAAGCGACACATTATATATACATTGCTTCTCTTAATGGCAATCTTGACTTATGGGCTATGTGTATATATACGTAACTCTATGAATTATGAATTACACTGTATTGAACTTGTGGAGATCGTGGGACATGAGCTCATGTGTGTGATTTAGCATCAGCCAACTAAATTCGGACAATTGTGCTGGGCACTCTTTCAGAACTGATTTCAGTAATCAAACTAAAAATACTCCTCACCATTCTTGCATGCTGAATCCTATCTTTGTCATTCTTTTCAACATTTTTCACATTCATATTTGTCTCTCAATAACAATCACAGCAATTTTAATTTATGATATTTGAGATTCCATGAATATCATGAAAACACCAATAATTTATTCACAAATATCAAACATGAATATCGGGTAATAAAGCTCACAATGTTGAGAATAAATATCAAACAGGTTCAATTCGAACGTTCCATATTTTTGGATGTTCCAGGATTCAATAAAAAATTCATCAACATCACTTCTCAATTATTTATACTTGTCAGTTATGCGGAATCGCTATGACAATCAATTTAATATCTATGAATATTTTATAAGCATTTTCAATTTGACAATGACAAAACTGTTGGACATAAATATGTTAATATTGCAAAATAATTGATGAATTTCTTGTTTAAAATAATTCACCTTTGATGCTCAATTTACGATTTACAAGAATTAACGACAAAAGACGTCATTACTTTGTGTGTATAAATTCGAACGGATATATAGAAAGCTTTTAGATAGCTTTAGGCCAAATACTCATGTCTTTATTCGGGTCAGTAATTTTTCGATTAAACTACGACTGTGAGATTCGAATTGCTCTGTTCAAAATAACATACTGCATCCCATCAGACTCTTTTTTTCTCTATATATTTCTCTCTACTGACAATCAATCACAGCGGAAAGTTATATACTCAAGATTGGAAGTGAGGTCAGGGTCATTTCTGCATCATACAATGGACTTTGTTGAATAAAAAATCAGTAAATATATGTAATGGTTGTTTGTGCACGGTCAACCGTCCAATACGTTCAGATTCGGATGAACGCCATGTACCAATGTGAGATAGGTCATGGATTTTTATTTTAACAACTTTTTTTCTTTACCTATTTTCATTCTATTTCTTCTTACTCCAAGTTTATATATAAACATGAAATGCTTGTACATATAAATGTGTGGGAAAGTCGCTTCACCAGTCCGCCGTGCAAGCAGTTCGTTGCTCATGATCGATTTCACAATTGAGTGAATTTCGGACGCGCTTCAAAAAATTCATTGGATTTTGTGCTTGATAATAACAAAAGTATTTTTACTATGACCCAAATACAGAAATAAATATTTATTTTTATCTTCAAAAACATTTATTTTAGTATTATGACGAGTGCAGTTATCATTAGGTGAATTTAAATTTCGTGCAATGTACTGACATCATTTCAATTTCATCAACATAGTTGGAAGTAGAAGTGTTTACCTCTACTTCAACTTGTGAAATGGAATATTAATTCAATTTTTTATCAAGAAATGATGAAATTGCTGTAAAATTTTGTAAAAATAACAATTTCTCATATAACAGTCTGAACATGTGAGATAAGTAAGTTTAAGTGGATATCATTGTTTGTCTATTATTGAAAACGAGGCGATATTTATCCTCAACAAATATTATCCCAAACAATCCATATGTACACTTGGTTGCGATTAATCCACTGTCTGCCCAACGTATATTCGTTCTGTGAGCGTTTACTTCTGGCTTGACCTCCGATTTTACCGGGTAAAATGAGGCGCCAAGAGCCTCAGGTCGAGTCAGCTGTTCGATGCCGAAGAGGAAACTTGACGACTCAGCTTGGTACGGCCCCTTAGTGTATACACAGAGACATGATAGAGAGAACGTGGAATTCGGTTTAACATTAAATCCTCTTGGTGAGGTTACTGCTCGGATTCACCAAAGAGAGGAAGTCATATTTGTTCCGTCTGCATCCCATTGCCATATCATACTAATATAAATTCCGACGTTGAACGAATTTAATCAAACTGATTCGAACAATTCAAACAAAAACGATATGAACAAATTCCATTATTGTTCAATTCTATTCATGAATGAATTTTTTTTTCATTTCACAATTGGTTCCTTTCTTGTGTGCGCACTATTTGTTTGCACAATAATAATGTGCGTGTGTGTGTGTGTGGATTAAATAAATCCTTGGTGATTCTTAAACACTATTTTGCGTGGGTGTTGATTCGTTGACTGTCGCTCTATTTAACTCGGTCATGGCACACAGTCTCACCACTGACTTGTTGTGCAGGGATATCCGGTTTCGTATATGTACCTAGCTACGAATATTCCTCTAGGGCGAAAGAGAGGCGTGTCGATGTATCAGACGGGGCTCACGAGCACGTTTTATCACGCTCTAAGTAACAAATGATGTTCGTGAAAGTCGTATATATCTATGGTATATATGGTAGATACTTGCGTCACCCACCCACCCTTATAGTGTGGGATTATATTTGTGCCACAACATTCCATTTTTAATATCAGTTTTAGTATATTGTTAATAGTACATGTCTATTTATATATTTCTTTATTTTATTGGTTTATGAGCAGAAGAGAAAAATTATCTTCGTCATTCGTTGATGTTTCATGTTGCGGAATTTTGTTTCATTGACGTTGTTATGATACAATAAAAATATACAGAATAACAATTTCGAATAAATTACTGGGAGAAATTAAGATTCGTTGAACTGCTCGCTTAATCATTCTCAAATAAATTCTCAGCATTCATTCAGTTGAACGAATATTTTTATTCACATTCGTTGCAATTTTCTTTCACACGTGAAGCAAAAAATTTCGTGTAATAATCAGAATTTTTCTCCACGTCTTCGTATCATGATGAAAATCAAATGACATTATGAATGTTATGGTTAATGTCACACTCGACATTGCAATGTGGCAAATCATAAGGCTCACATGACGCGGGTAAACAATTGCGCATATGCGAAAGTCTATATATGGAATTCATCATGAGTATGTTCGAGGAGAGATATCTACATTGCAAGATAGTAATAACCACTCATTACTTCAAAACCCGCTATAGAACACACCTTTATATATAGATATAATGTTCTTTCAACTCTTTTCCACCATCATTATCGGCTCACTGGCGAATCCAAGCGGAAAGTTTTCAAACTTGGATTATATGACGCCAGACCAATATCGATTTTATTGCCATGACTATATCTATATGGACAGGAAGAGTTTCGTTATTAATTGAATTAATCGAGAGGGCATTGGATGAGAATCAGAGATGGAGAGAGAATTGAAATGAGAGAGAAACAGGAAGAAACAGAAACTAAATGAGAAGTATAAAGCGCAATTGTTTATAACGATATTTTTTTTTTTTTTCATTTCACTTAAATTTCCCAGTCGAAGTCCGAGAAACAAAACCTCAAGTTCAATAATCAGACAAAGTTGGCGCACAACTCGAGAACTCAACAATATATAATGATGCATTGACGAACTTTGATAAAGTTATATTGAGTATTCTGTATATTAATAACGAAAAAAATTTCATTTTTGTTAATTATATTTAATTGAGATTTTATTCATACAAAAAAATTTCCTCATATTGTGAGCGCAAATAAAACCACTGCAATTTTGATTTTAACGCAGATGTAATCAGCATTGTTATAATTTAAATAATTGAATTTTATATATTCAATTGTGGAAAAACTAATGACATGTGTTTGTAATTCATCAATTTTCAATACGATTCTGCTTGAGGTTTGCAATATCGAATCACTTTCATAGCCAAAAATGATCTCGAGAATTAGAATTGAAATTGAAGTACAGGGTGAAAACAGGTCTGTGAATGAAGGATTGAGAGACAGGATTCCGAATAGAGGGGTAACTGGTGCAGTGTAAATGATCAAGAATGTCTGAATTGTTGAAAGAATAGAATGGGCGGTTGAATGACTACCCATGAGGGCGCTAAAGAGGGTAAAGACGAATATAAAGATGTATAGATTTGTATATATCTTATGTAGCAGAGAGAGAAACTGCAAAAAAACAAGAAGATAAGATAAAAAATGGAATGAATGAGTAGAAAATAGTAAAGAAGATACAAGAAGAGTTGCAGTGGTTGTGGGAGGGACTTCAACGATACTCTGTGATATTCATTTCGCTTTGACGCTTTTTCTTCGTCGTTTCTATTTGTATATACAGACACATCTACTCGTTTTCCTCTTCTCATATCTCGCTTTTACTCTTTTTCCTCTCTCATTTCCCATGACGCACATAATGAAACAGCCTCAACGGCGCGAAACTCAAGAATCTTTCCATCTCTTTTGCTCTACGGGGCTCGTTTGAAACATATAAAAGCAGAGGGAAATAAACGTAAAAAAGGAAAAGAAAAAGAAAAGAGCAGAAAGATGAGGCAAAAAGGCGGATGTAATAAATGCAAGTACTAACGAAGCTCCGTTTGTGTGCTCTTTCCGCTTTCAACGGAAAAAAAAATAAAGACGGGGAAAAAATGGGAAACAATACAAAAGAAAATGAACACCAAGGGTTTCTCATTCACACCGGGTGTGCGGTCTAAGTTCCTATCAAACAAGTAGAACACAAACCTGAATAAGGTATATACATAAAGGTAAGAAAGAATTGTGACGTACCACGGAAAGTTTTAAAACTTGCATGAATACATTAACTTATTTCATTTTTTGTTGAACTTTTCATTAATTATATTGTGATATTTCATTCTGTATAAACAAATATTATTATTGGCAACGATGGTTGATGTTCGTTGATTAATTTTCTCGTCGTTTGTATGTTTACCCAGAATTTATTTGATGTACCGACTCATCAATTCTGTTTATCATAAAACTATCAACCATCATATAAATACTAGAGAACGTGCGGAGTAATTGACTGAAAGCACATAAGCAGTATACGAAAAAATTTGTAATATTTGAGATAAATTTATCACTTTCCTAATGAGAAGATATAGCTCTTTGAATTTCCATCATTTCCATTTGCAACAGGGGAAAATATACAGATTTTTCTCTTACAAATATGTCTTTTTATCCAATTCAATGATTCAACAGAGACTTTGCATCAGGCATTTGTCAATAAAGTTGTAAATTCAAACGACTGCACACATGAGTAGATGAGGAAGAAGTGTATAACCCATAGGCAAACTTCCCCCAGTGGGTAACTAAAACGCGAATCGTTCTGTGAATGTAAAGAGAATTGCACGACTGAATAAAACTCTCGTACAGAATGTGAAAAAACCCAGTGACATTTACTGCGCTATTATTTCATCATTCGGATAAAAAAAATCATAAATCAGACTGACGTTGCTACCATTTTTCACTGAATTTGTTCAATAGAGTAAAAATTAACTCGGGGAAGCAAAAAATTTTGTAAAATATGGCATGTTACGGAAATAAGAATGAAAGCAGCGAGAAAGGAGTAGAGAAGAACGTAAAAAAAAAGTAGGAAAAAGAGAAACAGGAGTGAAAAAATAACTTTATTATAATAGAACAATTCTTTCTATAGAAATTTTCATTTCGTCATAAAAAATAAAAACACGACGTCTATTCATGAGTATGTACACACAATAAAAGTGGCTATAGCTTGAGAGTGCATACTTTAAACACTCGCTGGATCCTACAACGTGATGTTCCTCATTCACTTTCCATGTATACATCAAAGCACAGAAGGAATTTCATCACATGCTATCAATTTACTTCCATTTACCTTGATAATACATCACTTCATTTTATTTCCAATTACCACAACATCATTTTTCCAATTGCACCTCATGATATCAAATGTAAACAGCATCATATGCACTTCAAAAAACACTAAAAAAGTCACGAGTATTTTCAATCAACTAAAAACGCTGCAGAATAAATTTCAGTACACTCCAGCAATGCACAAAAAGTAAATTCGATTCCATAATAAATTTTAGCGAGGTTAAATATGAAAATTGAACGAAAAAATTTTTATTCTTTCCAATTTTCTCAATGATGTTCTAATTTTAATAAGAATTCTAATCTCTTAATTAGATGAACAAATTTCCATTGTTTCGCAATTTATGTGATTGAATCATTCACATGATGAGAGTGCAATACAAATGCGTACATCACCAATGCACGACGTTGTATTCAGATATTCCATGTGGATAAATATATCAACATTGTATAGACACAAATGGGCTGGGAGAAGAGGACTAAACTCCAAATGTGTGACTCGACGTCACGCGCGAACCCTCTCGTTAACCAGGATTACCATTTGCCGTACGTTACGTACTTTACAGTTGGCTGAGAGCAGAGGGGGATGAAATGTCTATGTATATTCACACGGAATTTTGTGCGGAATGGCCGCGCCACACTAGTGAAAGACCTGAGTTACCTCATTCGTCGATACATAGATCGATATATATTCCTGTATCCCCCTCTCTATCGCCAAACACACACGCACACGTATACAAACACCCAGTAGGGATCAATGTCAATAATCCAGACACGCGAGGCGAGAGCTAAAGCTCGTGCGATTTTCATCCTCTTCAATACTTTCCACTCAATAATTTTTTTTTCTCTATTCTATTTTTTTTTCTCGTCCCCTTGCTCACAGTGATAAACCAAATTATATATACCTGTGTATACATATAAATGCATGTTGATGTGTTTATCTTCATGACCCAGTAAATTCTCCATGTACTGAATTAACACTGAAGATCAATCGATTTTCATTTGATTTTAATGAAGAGTAAAAGGACATGTGTGGTAAAACCTTTAAATTCTAACTTGCTCGTTAGTTTATTGCATGAAGGAAAGAAAATCGAACATGATGAGGGTGAAAGCGTTGGAGAAAATAAATAAAATTTGTATCGAAGCAGATAGTTGAGTACAAAAATCAATAAATACACACGCAATTGCGTAATGGGAATAAAATATTTTTCGGACATGCTAACAGCTTAGTTGGACAGTTTGAGTGTATACATTGCACATTTGTACAGATATAAATATATGTAGGGGTTTGGATGCAATTTACATATGAGTAACGTTTACATGGGGGAAAAATATTGTGTGAAAGACGAATGTTGTGAATATTTGGGTACCGGTGATGTATACATGCATAAATGTTTTCATGTATCGTTTTATTTCGTCTCTTTATATATTTCTTTCTTTTATTTCGCATCTGTCGGTATCACTGTCAGACGCACACTGCGCTAATAGCGTTCCAATGTGCAATTATTTCCATTCACATTTGCCGTCGTCCATCAGTAACAAAATTCTATCATGTAGAAAGTTATTACGGAAATGTTTCAATTCCTGAAGTTTGGACAGTAAGAAAGAACAGTTGAAGTTATAGACGTTTCAATTCAATCGAATTATTCTATTCTTTTCTTGCCTTGCTCATATTGAATTGATGGTCTTTTGTACTGACATACACAAAGAGCCCAATTCGAAACTGTTTTGTGCACGATTGAGTAGTTATACAATGCAAACAACGTCAGTCTCTCTTCATGCATAAGAAAACATTTGTATTGTAGATTTATTCGTTCATGAACTTGACAAGAACAATCATCGATATGGCATAGGAAAATTTGAGCTGTGATGAATTAAGAACGTGAATTTGAGATATTCAACTGTAAAATCCATTGAATTTATTCAATTAAGTTTTATTGACTGAAATTCAATTTAACTTAGGGATGAATATTAATCAACCTGTCATCACGACAGAATTCAAGACATTTTAAATATTTCTTGTAAATTTATTATGATTTGATAACCCTGATCATGATCGAATGGTAAATGATTTGGGTTAATTTAATTTCCAGATGCATTTCCGATCATTTGAAAGTACAGTAGAAAGTTAATTCGACTTGAGTTTTCATCGTTAAAACATTTCCAATGTCCACGCACATAAACTCCCATAAACAGGATCATTCTTGTTCTATTCTTTAACCACCATTGCCCATTCTTGCTTTATTCTTTTATTTCATTTTCTTTTCTTCTACTACAAGATATATCTTTCATAACGTGTGGTGAACGAGTCTTTACGTCTGGTGAGACATCGAGGGCAATCCCTAAAATCCTTTCTCACTTTTCCTTCGTGATACCATTTCATTCTCGCTTCACTAAGTCCAAGATGTCGATGAGGAATTGGAAATGATCGAATGAGCGATGTAATAGTTGGATTATACCCTATAACCTGCGCGTTATTCCCCTTTTTTTTTTTGTTGAGAAAACAATTAGTAATAAAGATATATAAACTTCATAAATGAAAAAATAAAAGAAGAAAATTTAATGAGAAAAAAAAATTGACGATAATTCTTTTCACCAATTTCTCATGAAATCATTCTCACCTCATATTCTTTTTCCTTCCGATTTTTTTTCTTGTTCACATTTCACCAGAATGTGGTATTAAGGTTTTTCGTGGTAGAAAATGTTACGAGTTTATATACATGAGAAGAAATTCGATGAAATAATATAGAGAAGAAGGTATGAAATAGAGTAAAAAGGAACATTGAAATAAAACAAAAGGATAAAGGAGAGAAATAAAAGATGTGGGTAATGGCAAGGACACGCGAATTTCTTCCTCGATGCATAAACAATATATGGGCTCTCACAACAACGACGGTTCGTATATTTATATAGTATAAAAGGAGACTTATAATCGATGGTCATTAGTCGTGGGTCATTGGCTTGCGAAGGCCGCAAACCATCCCATGGCAAATAAAATTCCTGCGAATCATTCCTAACCGTGGATGCATTCATTTCTTTTGTACATTCCTACGATTGTACCGATAGGCCTGCAGAAAATTTCCTACATTCAATTGTATTTGTACAAGAATAAAAGTTTATTTTCAAATTGTAATAAAAATTAATCTATCAATATAAAGAAATTATTTATTTATCACAAAGAAATGTGTGGATTGTTAATCGAGAAAATATTCTCACACCTGGAGAGAAAATATCATTTTTATTCCACTCCTGACATTTTCAATATGAAGTCGGAATTCCTGATAGTAAAAATAACGAATTGAGGTAGAAATGTGATGGAAAAGTGTCAATAAAAAAAATTCAACAGAACTCCTCGACAATGAGTTAAAATAGAAATTACAATTCTGATGAATAAAACTATGTAAAGAATAGTTTTCCGAGTAAAAACGCATTCATTACAGTCCTGCAATTACTCCACATGTTAACCAGTGATAAATCAAGATTTGAACTGAATAATTATGTAAATTATAGTGCTGAAAGATAAATGTATCGAACTATTTCATGTCTCACATAACTGTACAGACTATTAAACAGCATAGTAAATATTTAGTCAGTAGATTTACTGAGAATTATCATCTACGGAAAAATAAAATACAGGAAATGACTGACACCAAAATATCCAATGGCGTCAATGCGTGCACACTTCCTCATTTTGTAGATGGGATAATTTCGCGCCGTTGCTGCCGTTCACAAGACACGCGATCTGCGTGCTACTTTTAAACCTTTCCATCTCCCCCAACATCAATACTGTATATAGCACAGGTACGAAAGCACATCCACAGTGATTTGCATATCATATCCGTGTATAGATATATATAGGTATAGTGGAATCAATGGTGGTATACTCCTATTTCCAAGCGCGTTAATTCGTGATTCCCGTGCGACAGCTCGACATCTGTTTCTAGTCACGGAGTATGGCTCGCTCATTCCAAATTGTTACTCTCATTAATTTTACTAGTGCGAGATTTCGTGCCGATAAAAATGTCTTAATGAAGATCGGTATATGGGATTGGCTTCGATGTATATTTTTTATTTTAACGCTGAAGGGGGAATCTTTAATGTCGTGAATTTATTTACATAATTTTGGAGAGAAAAAAAAAAGTCACAAGTGTGATGTAAAAGTGATTTGTTCAATGAAAGAATAAATTGCGTCATATAAAATAAATAATTTTGTTTTTATTTGTGATATTATTATGGAAAGAAAATAAAAGATAGATATATATCACTTATGTTATATAAGAAGATATCAGTCAACCGCGCAGCGACTGCAGCTTTCATATCGTCTTTAAAATTTTCTTCCTTCTACCTCGCGGATTCTTTTTCTCGTGCTCACACCGATATATAATAATTTATATAAAAGTGCATCGTGAAAACCCATCGTCCCAGGCAGCTTAAATTTATCCGTCTTATTTTTATCCTTTTCACGCTCGCGCCACATTTTCCCAGAGGGCATACATGACTTGGTATTTCTGGAAAAAAAATGTTGCGTTGGTATAGTACAGTTGGAAAAAAATGACTCACGAATTTTATTTTATGTTTTGAGACTACACAAAGGTGCAGTTTATGTTTGTGGATTTTCACCAACAATCTTTGATGGCCTGTGTATTGGAATTATTGGGATTACAGGGAGGAAAATTCGAATCTTCCAATGGAATGAAATTCTTCGTTGAGGGGAAAAAAATGAACGACAAATTGGAATCCCAATTCGGTGTAAAAAAATTTTTTCAGAGAAATGTTTTATGGAAATATTTCAGGAAAAATTTTCTGTTCATCGGGTTTTCCATTCAAAAATGAATTTATTCAATCCAGCTCCAGGTGGATTTTTGATCTGTGAAAAGAATGTTCTCATGAGTTGATAGAATTCTTGAGTATTCCGTTAGATAGAACCATCAACTTTTTTATTTTATTAATTTCTTCAGTGTCGATCCATTCGTCATATAAAATTGATAACTCAATCAAATGTATTATACGATAATGACGAAAAAAGTAAACGGAGTGAGATTCTGCAATCTGAATGGTGTCATTATAAATGAACAGGAACATTTATTTAAGACTGAGGTATTTGCTTTTATTGCTGTCCCTCCAGTCATTATTTAAAGTAACTTTCTTCAATTCATGAAACAAACTTTCACAAACATCTAAAAATGATGATGTGATGTTTATAATTTCATTATTCTGCTAATTTACTGTACGTAGAATTCATGAAATGTCTAGATCGATAAACATAAATTCAGTTCATTTTTACTCTTCATAAATTGAGTCAAGCGACACCAGTGATGTGTATATTACTACTTCATGAAGTTACTCCTCGCTTGTTTGCTTGCAGAGCAATTGAATATTTTATCAGTATAAAATTGACGGTCATTGACCGGGCAATGACATCCAAAAGCAGTTTCGAGAGAAAAATTTTTCCCTTGGTGAGCGCGAATTTCTTTTGGATGGAATCGGATTCGGTCGACATTCTCCAGTCACGTAGCGACAAGAAGAATCGCAGTCTGCGCGGCCGGTTTAGGACAACGAAACCGAACACGAATAGCTGTACACACCATCCAAAACTCACTGCGCATATACAGCGTGCCTCATCATTCGCTTTACCACCGTCGCGTCCCTCCGCATCTGGTGATCTTGGCTGTAATATACGTGACACGCGTCGTTTTTGCAAATCACCCATGATGTTGCCAAGTCTTTCGTCCACCATATGCCATATCATTCACGTTGTACACTCTGTTGCTTCATGTTCATGACAACAGCCACATATTTTCAATTATTTTATTTAATCCAATATTAAATACTCTGATTTCTCATCATCAGTGTTGTAACTTTTATTTCTCAATTCTTTCACATAATTGAAACGTCGACTTCAAATTGCTCGTTCAGTTATCTCACTCGTAATATTCATAACCATAAAATATACCTGAAACTTTCTTCACAATTCTGATTGTCAACTGAATTTACATCAAATTATCTGCGTTGAGATAGAATGTCGGAAAAAAATGGCCACAGATAAAATTCCCCAACAAATATTAATTTACAATTTTAATTCCATTTTGTTTTGTGTTGTATTGTGTTTGTATGTTTTATTCCATTTCTTTTTCAAGTTGCCACAGAATAAAACGAGATATCGCGCGTTTGGCTGTCGCGTCCCAGGGTAAATAATGCATTCGAGAGACGGCACTGTTATCTTATGAGTTATGATAGCTATTTTTCAAGAGAAGCAAAAGGAAAACGCCTCTTCTCTTGGCCCGCGAGGTTTTCGCTCTCGTCTTTCTCACTCATTGTCTCACTCCCACAAATTTCTTTCTTCACCTTCCTTACATTCTCCACATCCACATATAGACAATCGTTAATTTTTAACTCGATTTATATTTATGGATGCATCATGCATTGGATATTTTCATCTTGGTACACTCAGTGTGAATAATTCAGAGCGAAAGTTCACATCCAAAAATCGCATCAGTCATCGACAAAAATCGATATTGAACTCCCAATTGTAATGGAATAATTTTATACATTACATGACATTATCATTTCCATCTGTGACACAAAATCCAGCTATAACTCTGGCTTCATTATTCATTGGAACATTCATGTCATTCAAGATGGGATAAAAATTGTCTCAATCTAACACACCATTCGAAGAAGGTAAAATTAAACTCCGACCTTTACTTCATTTCCATCAAACTGTGCCATTTTCAAATATCTAAAGAGCAAATGATATGACACAGTTCAGACATAGATAATTATTTCACGTTGGATAATTTTGACGCATATGAATGGCTGCAAAATTATCTGAGTACAGACAGAATTCGTGAAGCTACGTTTCACTTGAATGACAGCTTAAGTGCAAATATCGGCCGCATTTTCCTATACAATGAATGCACGCACACGATAATAACGAGAACAATTATAATCATAACTGTAATAATGACGTAATGTAACAGTGACATATAGATTCGATCGATTGTGCTGGAGAGATATGGAGAGATGGGTATATGAGAGGCAGGTTGAAAGCAGCGAAGTATACCCCCAAAAACATTGTGATTATCGACATGCAAACTGGGTTTAATACACCGAATTTTCGATATTATTAAAGTCAATTTAGATAACAATATTATCAACGTGAAGCTGCACTTGTGATACAGAATTGCGAATGAAACATAATGAAAAACAAACAATATACATTTTTAGACAATTAAATTTTTTTTATCATTACGCTGGCATTGTTGTTGTGTATATACAAAAATATTGCATTTTAATTGTTTGGTACCCATTTTCCTACAACGATGTCGTGACGTCCGGGAAAAAAAAAAGAGAATAAAATGTGATGACCAATTCTTTCACTTGTTTTCCCCGTCATCATCGTCAGCATTGTTCTCGTTTTCATATACATACACATGTGTACACGTAAACTAAAAAAGAGGAAAAATAGTTTGGCAATTTTTGGACGAGGAAAACTCAATCTGTGGAGATGGAGTAAACGCGCGCACAGCCCAGCCAATTGAGTCTGGGCAATCGGGAAATCTCGTTTCCCCGAGTGGGCTCAACAAGACCTTTCCTCTTCATTGCCGTCGCCTTTTTTCTACGTTTTTCTTTCATCTCTTCGACCCTCACTCTCTCCAACCCATGCAGAATACGCAGTATCCTCACTGCCCTTCATCACTTCATGTTTTTTTTTATTTGTCATTCTCGTCTTCTATTTGATTGGTATGAGAGCAATCTGTGCAGATTCTTTTTTACTTTATTGTAGATATACTCAATATTGCATAATTGAGGCATGCATGAAGTTTTTCCTGAATTATTTTCTGAAGAAATTCACCGTTGCGAATTTATTTTGTTCATTAAAATATACGTGTGTGCAAGAATTTAATGAGAAATTTTCTTTTCTGTGTGAGTGAATGTAATTTTCGGATTTTCTCCGAGTATGAATGGATGAAAAATGAGAAAAGCATATTTCTTATGCCGCTGAAGTGAAAGATTAATGAACTCGACTTGTTATACATAAAATGTGTACAGTTGAGTATGTGAAAAAAATTGTTTTCCTCATTTTATTTCATTGACACAACTGGGAGTAGATTTTTACTTGTACAGACATGAGTAGAAGAAGTTCACGTGAAGTCTGATGTGACTCCACAAGTCAGTGAATCCGTCAGACAAATAAACATTCATAGAAAATATGAATTTTCACTAATAAATGAATGAAGTAACTGCATTGTAAAATCCTGTTACTCAAGTCGGTTCATTTTGTCACATTTAAGAGCATTTTGTCGAAATGACTGTCACAATTTGATTCAACATGTAACTCCATGATTAAAAACAAGAGTTGTAAGTAATTATTCATATTCATTCCTAAGAGAATAAAAATGAAATAAACTTCTGTATACTTCACAATTTTACGGTATTCACACCAGACTGCGCTCTCGAGCAAATTAAAGCGGTGACTTGGTGGTGCGCGACACAGCGAAAAAATGTACGAGCATTTCAACTTCAACATCACTGACGTTTTGAGCACGTCTGATTGTCTCCTTGTCTGCATCTGACTCTCTACAACTCATAAATTTTATATAAAGCGATATATATAT